>JAOEHT020184186.1:0-11457 GCA_025448195.2 Parazoanthus atlanticus | reverse complement strand
GGGGTTGAGGACGGCTATTCATATAATCGCCCAGATCGCCCCACTCGCCCCGTTTGTTTTAAATAAGTTTTTGGAACAAACGTGACAATCCGGGCGATTATAAGTTTCCTTATAGTTGTCTAGAATCACCTGAAAGCGTGAATCAGCAAAAACTCCAGGATCCGACAACAAAATCCACAGTGAATTCTGGTATATAGCTACACGGAGCTTCTACAGCTCGCATGTATCCAATAAACTGATAAAACTGTAATTTGTCGTTGTGTTATGCTTCTTGTCTTGCGACCGTTTTTTTTTCGATCGACCGAAAAGCCACGCGGTCTGGTTTTTGTGGGTCTGGTTACGAGAGTCGTTAGGAGATCGTCGGGAAGCATTGAAATCAGTCGGATCAATTATAGCTTCGTTTTGTACCTCGACGCGCGGCTTGTCGATCGATCAAGGAGAAACGCTCGCAAGACAATCGCATAGTACAAAGTAAATCTACAGTTTTATCAATTCATTGGACACTTGTGGGATGTAGGAGCTCTCTCTGAATATTTAGATCTTTGCAGTGGTGTCAATCATCTAAGAATAGTTTCAATATAACATTGCGATCGTTCGCGATTGACCCAATCGTCCGGATAGAATTCAGGTCCCTCCATACGATTGCAGACGTCCCATCGCTTCGACTGAATGTTTCCCTATAATCGCCTCGATCCCTTAAACACATTTTGAAACGACCGGGCGCTTATAAAGCAATCAGGCTTAAAAGAACAGCTTTCTACACACTTTTATGGCGCAAAATATAAATATTTACTTTTTTGATCAAACCAAACATATCTAAGAAAATTTGTTTAATTTCGGAATTTCACGGCACGCCTCACCGCTGTCGTTGGCGGTGCAGTGGCCGAGTGGTTAGCGTGCTAAAGGTCGTGGATTCGAGCCCGGCCTGACCATTGTGTTGCGTCCTTGTGCAAGGCACTTTACGCGACTTGCTCTGGTCGACTCAGCTGTTTGCTGGGGGCTTACCTGCGATGGATTAGTGCAGGGGGAGTAGCAGACTCATCCGCTTAACACTACAAAAACCGGAGATAAGCGCCGGCCTTATGAGCCACTTTGGAAATTATTTAGTTATTTTAGCCCGCCACTGTACCTGGGTGAAATTGGATGTGTCTTCCCCGTAGCCCGGGCTGTCAAAGTCGTAGTCCTCAATCTCGTTGTACCACATGTCGGTGGCCTCCCTGCCAGTCAGCTCATCCCCCAGCATTCCCGCCAGATTCTCGCCCACGCTGTCGTCGAGGTTGTGTTTGAGCTCTCCCTGTTGCGCCAGTTCTTCCGCCCACTGCTGGGCCTCCCATGACAGCTCGAACGACCAGCGGAGGGGCGGGGCACCGTGGCGGAACCTGTACTCGTTATGAGCCAATAGGCACTCTTCTTGGAATTGCCGCAAACCTGGAAAAAAAAACAAGCACAGGGTTTTTTCGTGGAAAAAATTTTGAAGATTTTCCGAAAACATTCAAAAATCCTAAAAAGCTTTCTGAAACTTTGTCAACAATTTCCACATAACATACTTCCGAGTAGTCTTCAAAGATATTTTTTGTCTATATGCATATGGTGAGTATGCATAGAGAAAAGAAAATTGCGTTCGTTTGTTTGTAAAATATTGTTTTTGTCACCCGAAAATAAAATTCGTATCTTTGCACTCCGTGTAATATTCTCTATATCTTGTTCGAAAACTCAGCAGAATGTTCCAAGGCTTGACTACTGTTGGGTAAACGACATCGGATCATAAAGTTTCTGCCATTCATCCCGGATTCGCAGCCCGTTATTATTTGATAAGGAATCTAACGTACAGACACCACTTTCATAGTAAGCACCAGAGCCCATAAACAAGAACTTCCAGTCGAGTCCAAGTTTCATAAATACAGCAAATTAATGAGAACTTGAAGCTTGACCTCGACTTGAAGTTCTTGTTTATGGGTACTGGTGAGTACTATGAAAGAGGTCTACCGAGACAGTGTTTTCGGGAGTACGATAAGTTTTGACCCCGAGTTAATCAATATTGTTCCGATTCGCTTAAGCGAGTGGTCAAAGACCAAACTACGAATGCACCAAAAAATATCATGCGGGAAATACACAGCTGATTTCTTAAAAAAGGTTGTCCTGCAAAAAGTGCAAAACCCAGATTTCAAAGCATAACAGGTACTCTAACTTTTCTGCTTGTAGCCGACAGGTCGGAAAAACAACTGCGCATGCGCGAGTTGTAACAAGAGAGGAATGCTGGCAAATGTCCAGGATGACGCCTCAAAACTCCTTTTTTACAGCTAAACCTTGGTTTTGCAAACCGTTCTTGATAATTTACAAGTTGGTTACCTTAATATCACGATTTTCTGACATTCCGACTAAGCCTGCTTAACGAGTCCTTGCAATACTCTTGTGTGTTGAAGGGAGAAAACTGGCAGGCTCAGTGGCCCCCTCGCTGAATTCTCGGCAAAAAGTGCCGATGAACATTTTCCAATATGAACATTTCAGCCCGCTTACAGCGGGATGGAAATTAATTGTTTAAAGAACCGTAATCAACTCACGGCCGGACCGCCGAGAAATTCTGTATGTCGAGTATAAGAAGAGCTTCCTTTCGAATCTTCTTCCATCGTTGGATTAAGCCGATGTTAGAATATATTCTTGAAAAATGCAAACTATAAACTAAAAGATTTTCATATGCCGGAAGGCGGGTCACCCGGACTGTAAGTTCATATCCCAGTGAGCGGGCTGTTTTTCGGTTGGCGGGATTAAATTTTCCCATATCAACACGCGAGGATTTCATTTCGCGCTTTGCAGTTTCGTTTACTTCGTGTACAGTACAGTGGATGCTACACAGAGTATTTACAACTAGGCCTCCCATAAATTCGTTCGTCGGCTCTGTATTAACCTTCGTAGACGTAACAGCTGTACGTGGACATGAGTTGAGTGTGTGATCACTTTCGTGATAAGAAATAAACTTATCGAACAATGCAAGAGCTATACTTTGCACAACAAAACAAATATTTGTAATACCCGTCAGCATTCTCGGCACTCGTTTACTTCTGAAAAAAAAGAACATAGTTTGGGCATAATTTCTATCCAAAAGAAAGGATGCAGCACTATTGCAGCACAATTTTTTTCTCATCTGGACGATACCACAACTTGATTTCAGCTAAACTAATATATGTGGTTCTAATGTTTAAAGTCAGTGGTTCTAATGTTTAAACCCAGTCAAAATCTAGTCGCTTTTGTTATTCATCACGGGCCACAGCACTTGCCATTGGGCAGAAAACGACTAAAAGGAAACTTTATATGTTGAGTGAGACCTGAGCTAAAATGTGGTAAACAGTTAAAACTCGATCTTATACCCAGCACCAATTATTTTTTGCCCTTGAACGAGCCAGCAGGAGCGATTGGTTGATTATTAAACCGATTATTACAAAGGAGTGTTAGCGAGGCAACATCAATTATGATTAGAAAAATGTCGAACAAACGCAGTCCGAAAACCACGGCAGTGCGTGAACTGAGAAATCTGGTTTTCGTTTCACATGGTACAAGGTTACAGCCTGCCTTCACTTTGGACTCATTTATTAGGACTTTGAATCCCAGAGGTTCGTCTATCCGCACGCGACCCTAAAAACAAAAAATTATAGAAAACAAAGGCAATGAATTAACAATGAGTGTTGTATGTAAACTAACAATGCCCTTGGCAAGAAGTGCTGTGACACCTAACTTCAAACAATTTTGAGTTTGTACAAAAGACGTTATCCAGTGGGAAACATCACTGAGAACAGAAATAGATACAAATGAAAGCTAAGACCGATCAAAAGACGTGCCGGTACGGATATTGAATCCCTCGTTTTTAGTAAAAATCCGAAAACAGATAAGTTATGTTGCTACTTTTCTGTTCATATTTTATGTATGTATAGTCTAGTCTACAGCTCCTGAATATGAACGGTTTGAAAATATTCTGGGGTGATTCTGGAGCAGTTGAGAGTAAAACTCTGTCGGATTTTAACTGATTATCAGTTCACGCCATCATACCTTGAAGTTTTCTGCGATTCATTTTCCTTCTTTTCTCTGATGTTATGTTCATTGCCGGTTGAAAATCAGCCTTGATTGCAAGCTCCCTCACACTCTGTGCATCTGGACCAAACTATCTTCGTCTTTTTAAAAAGAAACACGTCCAATCTTACCGGGGTTTCAAGTTTCAGTTATATTTGTCTCTTTTAAGTACAATCCCAGCACTTGTATAATCGGGACCGAATGAGAATTGGTTAAAAATAGACACGAAAGCTATATTCACACTTAGTTCTAAACAATAAAAAGTAGTTTTCAAACAAAACATCTGATTCATACCGGCGTCTGCATATTTATGTATCACAGCAGCTGGTCAGAAAGAAAAGAATCGATAGAATTTACAACTGTAAACTGTTCGAACCACTAATTTTATAAACTAATTTTTGGTTTACCTATATTTTAATCTTCTTTTTGACAACGCGCATTTTGTTTACGGCAAGCTGTTAGCAGCTTCTATGATCGTGTTGTCTCGAGTTCTTTTCTGGAGCAAAGTTGATAAGAAGCCGCATCGCTGACAAAAACTGGTGAGTTGTTACAAAACTGAAATCAACAGGTGCAATGGCGGCGACCGCAGACCATACTGTAACTGTATCGCGGGTGATTAAATTCGGAAATCAATTGGTCAGTGGTCGGATTACTATAATATTTTGATTAATAGAAACTAAACGAAACTCCACAATGGAAAAAATACTTGTGTTTCCAATTTTCATTAATCAAAATGACTTGGGGTTGACGTGAATAGACAGACACTTAAACATACCTGTAAAGCCAAAACACGGAACATTTTAAAGCCAAGAAAAAGGACTGAAACCTTCACGAAAATTTCTGATTTTAATAGTTTAAAACTAGCTATGGTTTTTGCAACCGTTTCGATATGTTTTGGTTTACGAAAAGATTTTACTTAATTTAATAGAGAGAAAGATTATAATTTCATCTAGACTTTACTTCGTCTAAAGGTTTCAACTTTCTTCGTCGATGGAAATGGAAGACAAGAAGTAATTAGGTAATATAATCCTCTTCGGATTATATAATGTGAAAAGTGTTCTCGTTTACGAAATGTATTTACATATTTAAGGGCAGGTTTTGTTTGAAAAGGACTGGCTTAGCTTTGTTATACAAAACGCAAGGTGTAAACGAAGAATTGTGGCACGACAGCTTGCTTGCACTATTACCATATTTTATCTCCAACAAAATACAAGCTATTAATCAAGTACCCGCCAATCGCGTTAACGGACAACCAAATTCTGTTCCAAAATGATTGATAAGCTGTGGATGGTTATATGGCCATTCGGTTTATGAACTCCATAGCTTTCTTGTAAACAAAAAAGTTTAGTTTAAAACTCATTACAGAATTATGTGGTACTGACAAGTCCTTTAAAATTTTTGTGTACTTGTTTATTGTCGAACTGCTGCTAATCGAAGAAAGAGCACTTTAAATATTAAAACATGATTCTTACATTAGCAGCAATTAAACCACAAGCGATGACCGAGTGCTCAATATTCGACATTCACTCCTACAGGGTCAAAACCAACTGGATTTACAAAACAAAAAATGATAATTTGCAGTAATCCACATTAACCCGCGAAAATTCTATACTGAAGTGCAGCTTTACTAGTTTCGGGTAAAACCCAAAGTAATACATTTGGACAAGAAATGGACTAAAGGAGTTTAATCTAAACATATAATATCGATAAATCTAACATCTTATAAAATCTTGTACTCTTTCGCATATTTTTATAAGCGGAAGTAAAATTTCCGTGAGAGCATCGGGAGGTTCGCAGGGTATGCAAATGTTTCCTAGTTAGATCTAGTGACAAGCTTCGGAAGAGCTGCCTTTAAAATGCAAATTCAAAGTTGTTGAGAAAACAAAGAGCTCTGGAAATCGCTTTTAAACTTTGATATAAATTGAAGACAAAATGAATTTGATTTCTTACCTACAAAGCGGGGGCCCCGATGCGCTTGTGAGCTCATTTCAGGAGCAAGTTTTGGTTCAGTTACCGGTCTTCGCACGTTCTTCGCCACATGTTCCCGCGTCACCGCCGGCTTATAGCGGGCGACGATCACCTCCTTGCCGTGGACAGTTCTAGCTTTTCCAGCACCGAGTTGTCGTGTATCCTGCCATATCACTTGACAGAAAGGCCGCGAGCGCGAAGTAATACACAGCGACTCGTAGTCGAAATGTTGGTTTTCCTCGTACCATATTTGAGTCACTTTGGCACCTGTCAACTCAGATCCCCAGAAACAGGCGATATTTTCACCAAGACCCTTCTCATTACTGTGTTTCAGAGAATCCGAGCGAGCAAGTTGCTCGGCCCAGCTTTGGGCGCTGTCAGCAAGACCGGAATTCCATGTGAGAGGCGCGGTTCGGTGAAGAGACCGATAGTAGTTGTGCGACGCAAGGCATTCACTGCGGAATTTCTGTAACTCTGAGAAGAAGACATACAAATATTATCACCGGGTGTCTGGTAGATTGAATAAAAATTTTAGTTTTACGGGTGGCAAAACACTCACTCCAAGTTCCGACATAGAAGACTTGTAAACGAAATTATTCATACAAAATACATGGTTTATTCACTACACGATAAATTTGCTGTTGTACAATTGCTCCGGGAAAAAAGAGAAATCTCAGAAATTTTGGCGAAATTTCAAAAGCTAATATAAAAAATATTGTCTGCCGATGGGAAGAATATCTTAAATAAACAAATATCTAGAAGACGAAAGAAACGGTTGCATATTTTTGTGTGAGAGAGTATGTCCTCTATTATCACTATGCAGTCTTGACAGTCACCTAACACGGTATTACCATGTGAAGCAAAATGAAGCCTTCCCGATTCGTCGTCACACTACTCACCTTTATGGTCCATCATTCACCGTCATGAGGACGGCAATACAGCGGAATATTACCTACATAGCGAGAAACTCGCCCGTCTTAAGTTTCTTTTCATAAATTTAAAACACATCGCAGATATTATGCTCAGGCTCTGGGAGCAGGTGGATAAGGCCACGTGACAAAACAAAAATGGACATTGTCTATTACCCAATAATAACGCCCGATATCTCCCCAATTTTGACCATAGAATCAAAATTTAAATATTCGCCCAAGGAGATAAATTTTTGTTTCGTGAAGGCGAGAACAATCATTAATTCATGGTGGATATTTTTGTCATTTTAGTGAGTTTGCTTGCATTGCCAAAAACACCGTTTAATTGTTTCAAGCATTTGAGACGAAAAGCAGATTCGATGAAAAATCGAATGTTGGCCACATGTTTAGAATATCAAGTTGGGAGATAAAACCACAAAAATAAAACCGAAATCTGTTCAATGGCTTTTCCTCACTTTTCCCTTAAAATCCCCCCGGGGCCGTTCGTTTCAAACTTCACTCCAGTTGTGTCTTTAAAAGCGAATTTGTTCAGACAATATGGCGAAGTGAGTTTCTTTTGAGCCAACTTGATTTTGGAGTGTGTTATTTACTCAAATTCTTCATTTTAGCCAATATTGAATATAAATCGGAAGCAGTGATAAGTTACACACTGAGAGAGAGAAAAGCGATTTATCCTTTAAAAGTTCAGCGCTTTAGTATATGTTGCAAATAAAAAAAGTTTTAATCAGAGTGGCAGCATTCATATCCGCACCATCTGCTGAATGGATTCAACAAAATAAACGTCTCGATCACAAGGCGAATTTGTAACCTTTACTTATAAAAGTGGGGATTTTATATTTATGAACTTTGTTTTTGATTAATATAAACACACAAAAGTTGATTTTTGAGTAAGGTTATTGCGTTTTGACCTGATCGATGTGATGAAAAGAAACCAATGAGTTTGTACAATCAAAATAATGTAGCACCACAAAAGATTTTGAAAAGTGCAAATCAACAGTATTCAGTTTCTAGTCTCAGATATAATCCTTTGTTTTTATGTCACGAGACACCCTGGTCACGATTGTGTTCAAGATGATTATTAAACCTGAAGAGGAAAAATCGTTTAAAAAAAGTAATCACAATAAATGATATTATACACATGGCGCTTATACTACTAGTTCTAAGCACCAAACTAGTATAGATATGAAAAAAATGGTCTGTAGTGCGTCAAAAATACGCTAGAAATATGTATGTGTGTCCAACAAAATCTAATCTCTCAATATCATAAAAACCTAACCGATATATATTAAATGCTAATTTGAAAAGATGTGTTTCCTAGGAGTAGATCATTCCACATATGAGATGTGTGCACTTCAAATAATTTATATCCATGTCTCAAGTTTGTATTCGAAGCACTGCATATTCAATTCACAAAATACTCCTTTTGTAGCCCTTAAATCAGTATGGCTTGAAAGAAATCCTCGAATCCGTGTATTTATAGCAGTAACTAAGTGTTTGACATAAACGAATTCAGAAATATCTTGTACAAAACTATAAACAGCCACGGTAATGTCTGCCTTTTAGAGTGAGAACAACGGGAGGCTCATCGTATATTTCTTCTACACATTTTCCGAGCACCATAATTTTAACATGTTGCAAAAGCTTTCAAGTTGTAAAACTCCGCTACGCGTTACATCAAACGCTTCTCTTGTTCAACAAATCGGAGATCTCTGTTTCTGCTCAACTGGTTCCAAAGGCACAATATTTTTGGCTTCAGCGGAGTTGCTGTTAGTTAAGCAATAGTAAAGCGTCTGAAATTGATTAGACTCCGACCGCTTTTACAAAACTCTAGTTACTACTACATTATTGTCCTCCTCGAGTTTTAAAAATAAATGCGTTGTTTTGAAAATCATGCAGCGAGAGCCTTGGCATTTTACGACAACTGGAAATAAAGAGCAAAATAGGATGTTTGGAATATCACGGTAAGCGAAAATTAAACTTCGTAAATATAAAGTACACTACTAAAATTACAGTATCCACTTTTTAACCAGTTTGGGAGTGCTTCAATGTTCGTTTTAATTACCAAATGTGTTGATTTGTTTCCGTAAGATTCATCCCCAGCGAATCAGGCAAAATCCTCCCCCTTAACACAGCTCATATCCTCAAAAAATGTCAAGTTTGTAAACTGTCTGTCACTACAGACAGTAAACAAATATTATAGATTAAAAGGATGGCCTATTGTTGTCGACTTCGCGTGGGGCACGTCAACATTCCCAGACAATATCTGCATTTTGCTAATCAATATTTAATATTTCTAAATTTGCCAATTTAAGGCCTGTTCACACTAGATAAATTTAGACGAAGATTTTGTTTGATTTGCCAAATTCAAGTACTCGTACACTTGGTATTTGCATTTCTGTTTTTCACGTTAAAAATTGTGGTTTCACGGATAGCATGCACATTCACGAGGACAAACCTATAAAGACAAGTGTACAAAAATATTCGGTAGAACCAAACCAAATTATTGGTCACAGTGCAAACAGGCCCTTAAGGCCGCCTTATACAATAAATTTATTCGTAGTGGTGGTGGAATAATTTCAAGGAAAAACCTAACAAACGGCAAACATGTTGTTTTTGTAATTTGCTTGCGTAGAGGCTCTAATTTTGCTACCATGGCGCTATTAAACGTCTGACAAAACACAAATCAATTATTATAGAACTGGGGAAAATGTTAATTTTTCTGTTGATCAAAATACAGAAGGCCCAATTTATAAATCTACCTACTTCAACTTCTGACATTTGCTATATTTACCTTTGGCCAAAATGCAACTTGTCTACTAAAGCCTGTTTTCAATATGTCCATCGCCCCGGGCAATATTTTTTTACGCACACTTGAAGATGGCGGACGCTTATTAGTACCGCGACATTAGTCAAACTGATACTCATAAAATTTCAAGAAAAAAATAGAAGTTAACATAAAAACCAGAGAAAAGCAAGCAAGACAAGTCTCGAATCTGGACACCAGCACACCAACCACTCAATTCGCTGCCAACTGCCAAAGCTTTATCGTATACTGTAAACGATCGATTAAGCGCCGCTAACCAAATAAGCGTTGCTCTCGAATAAGCGCCGTACTTTTACCGAAAAGAATTTAATAAGCGCCGCTCTCGGATAAGTGCAGCGGCGCCAATTTGAGGATTTATAAATAAACACCACACCTTCGGTACTTTCGAGAGTTCTAAAAGCCTGTTCACACTAGAGACACAAGCGCAAGGACATTCACACTGGGGACGCAAGTGAAGCAAGCGACGCAAGCAAAGAGGGTGAGCATGCGTGATTGTCTCTGTCTTTGGCTTGCGTCTGCGTCTACGCTTGTTTCACCTCATTTCACACTAGAAAATTCATGAAGAGCAAGCGCAAGGCGTGCGCAAGCGAAAGGTAAATTTCCTTTTTCTTGCGTCTGCGTCACTTACATTCACACTTGTATTTTCTGCTCTTGCGTCTGCGTCTCTAGTGTGAACTGGCCTTAAAGTTTCGAGATAACAGAATCTGATGTCGAAGAAGCCAATGACCCTAACCAAATCATAGACACTGATAACGAAGCTGATGAGGACATTGGTATTGATTGAAGCTGCACTACATAAGTGACTGACAAATTGTGTTCATATTATCTTTTGTATTACCTGATTCTATATAGTAAACTGTGTTTACCCAGTACGTGCCCCACCTAATTCTCTATATATTCCCTTCAGTGTTTTACCCGTCTTTGAAATATGCACTACCAACTGCCCCCTTCGATTTTTTTTACCTCAAATTCGTGCCGTTTGACCAATTCCCAAAAGCTCTTGCACAACTGTTCCTTGATAGTAAACACATCTTTTGACACTAAGTAGATGACGTCATCATGGCAAGTCACGAAAGTTGTTTTATTTTTGTTAACTTTTTTCTATAAATGATAGTAAATTTGCGATTTGTTTATTTCTTCTAGTTATTTCACAGTTTTAGCCTATAAAATGTTTTCTAACTATTTCCAATAATATATCTCAAAATTAACCAAAATCATGAAAGTCGAAAATCCAAGATGGCGGCCATTTTGAATTTCTTCATTTGTTACCATGGCAACAGAAGCTAATTAATTGACCATTGTTTGTATGGAAATTAATTAGTAGATCATTTACTAATTGCATGCCAAAGGGCATGCGCTAATTCTTAACCGATTGGAAAAGCATTCGTGTTTGGCAAAAGAGCTGAATCTCTCTAGGGTTAAAGGCCTCAGCTGAAAAACGCTTTTGAGTTTTCCTCAGAACAAAGCTTTAGTATTACCTTAGTCCGTGCTGTCAGTTATAAAACGATAAATCTGTTCATAAAGCCAACGTTAACCGATTTAGTTTGCCTATTTCTTGAGTTTAGATTTTCGCGTGCCTACTTGAAAAGTGACGTTAGCTCAGTTCTGCCGTTCCGACTAGAAAAATGCAGAAATAGGGACCTTAATTAAGAAGCTGGGACGCGAACGTCAACG
>JAOEHT020184185.1:0-19675 GCA_025448195.2 Parazoanthus atlanticus | reverse complement strand
TGAAGCCAGAAATGTATTAACCCCCCCCCTCAACTAGAAAAATAATAAGCCCCTCAGGGGGCTTAATAGAATACAACTGAAAATATACTTTGCTCAATGAAGTAAGATTTTCATGCAGTTTTAATGACCATATTGTGCTGTTTAAAGTTTACAGTGCTTGTCATTGCGTAAAAGAAATTATATTCTTCAAATTTGGCTCTGTAACCACAATCTTCATGTGTTTGAGTCTTCCCACCTTCTTGTCAAGTTTATTAAGCCCCCCTCTCTATTAAGCCCCCCTCTCTATTAAGCCCCCCTCTCTAATAAGCCCCCCTCTAAAGTGCTTGGGAACAATAAGCCCTCCGGGGGGCTTAATAGAGAAATATTTATATATTCTACGCTCGTGTCAGGCGAAGTCAAAACTTTCCAGCGTGGTGACCTGTCTCGCCATGGCATGTACTTCAAAATTGTGCCTAAATACTCGTACCGCAACAAGAAACATTACGAAGGCTGCTGGAAAAGGTACGGCACAAAGATCAGGAAGATGGGCGCTCAGAGTATCCTGCCAACGGACGCCCACTGGCCATTCAAGTCACGCTTGAGGGATTTTAAGGTAAGGGGCGTGGCCGGCCAGACAAACTCTGTCAAGGGGACTAAGTACTAACAAATTTCATGTTCCATGTATATTCTTCAGAAGCCATCGAGAAAGGAATCTTTTTCGTCAATTTCAAAAACGGAGTCCCTTATAAGTCAGCTCTTAACGACAAACATCGATTGAAATCAATTTTTTGGTTGCTAATGTCTCGAAAAGGCCAACTTCTCCGGACAAACCTCGTTGGAGCCCTAGCCAGCCCGCACAAGTTTCTAATTTGAATCTTTCTCGGTTTTCTTACACTTGTCTCTAGTTGCATCCTAATATCTCAGAATTAATCGTACTAATGATGATCATATGAGCCAGCAATGCTAACGACCTTCACATAAGCCAACTTTTGAGGGCAAACCCGGTCGCGACTACGTGGTGCGTAGAGAAAGACAGAAATTATAGACAAACATGGGACCATCGAAATAGGGGTACTGATCAGCCCTTTACTAGCTATGCAGGTTCTATTGCATTTTATTCTTTTCTTCACGAATAAGTTCAATAAGTTGTTTGTCAGGCACGTACCTGCTTTTAAGCAAATACGCACGCGCATAGAAATCAGTTGTATGTATTGTTTGGGGCGATATAATAACCATGCAATAACCCAGAGGAGGGCCATTCGAGCGGCTTATCAATGACACTCACAACCATCATGGCTTACAATCAGAAAATTCCTGGGATCGCCCCTGTTTGTTATTAGTTTATTTGGTAACGAGAAAGTTAGAAAATGAGCTAAGGTATACTTGCGCTCTCTTACCCCTTCTCTCTGAATATCAACGATGATTCTGATACTTTCATTTAAAAACGTGCCATCGAGGAGCTTGATAGAAAAATAACTCGCTAGAACACGAACATGTGAAATAACAAAAGAGTTACATAAAACGTTTGACGCTTAAACTTTAACTTAACTCTCCCTTCGCACCCCACCTGTCTCTCCCAACAACAAACAACAACAACAACAACTCTTTATTTTACCCTTAGAAGTGAACATAATTACAAGTAAAATAAGAAAGGAACACGTGTAAAGGGTACTGGCTTCCTGAAATAATCACAAAGAGATAAATTACCAGGAAGCCAGAACTTTTAGAAAGAATTTAAATGATTTGGTCAGTCTTTATAATTACAGAAAATAATTGAGTCACGCTAACACCACTACATACAGACACACAACGTAAAGATGTATATACGACCGAAAATTAGTTGTACTACTGCAAGGAATAGCAAATATATTATAACATATAGCAACCACGACAACGGATAGAGGTTACTAGAAATTTATGAATTCTCTTCTTAAGTTCAATTTAATATTTTCATGTTGGACTATTTAATGTCTTCTTCAATCAAACTCCATTTTTTGGTGCCATGAAACGTTATCTTAAAAAGGCTATAATTGCTTTTTTTGCTTCTAGGTAGATGGAGGTGAAAAAACTGATTAAAGGCGAGGGTAAAAGCCATTATAAAATTTAAACATAAATACTGATGTGTGAAATCTGGCAAGGTCACGGTTTAACAATATTTAGGAGTTCAAATAGTGGGCTAGAGTGCTTATCAAATAACTCCCATAGCATTACAACCAACTCCAGCCATATCCCAAACCATAACCATTTTAAAACTAATAAAACATTTTCAAATTGGTTTCCGCTCGCAAACTCTCCCTCTCTGAATAATATATTTTACTGGTAAAAAGATTACCTCTCCCAATTCAGAAGGCCCTATTTCTCAACACCACTTTCTTCAAATTCTTCTGAAATTCGATATTTTTATTCAGTTTGACCAAAATGGAGCTTGTCTACCAAATTATAACTAACGAACCACAGATGAAAGTCCAGAAAGGCGAGAAGATCGTCTTTATGCTCTGTAAAGAATAATTTGGTCCCTGTGTCTAAATTACTAATATAACGATGTGCTACAAACGTAAGACTTAACTACAAACCTATTTGTCTTAGGATTTCCAAGCATTGGTTTTCCCGTATACACGCTTTTTTTATAAGAGCCAGTAACTTTTGCCGAGGCTCATTGTTCTTAATTTTTTGGCGATTTCAGCCTCAAATTGTTCTTAAATTGTTCTTATTTCTATGAGCTTTGAAACTCCGACGAACGACACTAAGCTGACGTGAAATTGTGACAGCGACAAAAATAATTTTCGAAACGACAGCAAATTTCCGAATAAATGAGAAACAGTGCTTCTGTTTGTGTTCTTACAGCGTTGCGAAGGTAAATTACAAGATTCAGTAAAGTTTCAACTAGAAACATTTTCACTTTTTTTCATTCTCAGCCTGAGCTTGTTCTTAAATTGTTCATAATTCTCGGCCAATCTGAGCCTCGTTGTTCTTATAAAGTTGTTCTTATAAAAAAAACGTGTACATTTATATTTCAGTACGTTGGTGACGTCACAATCAACGGCCGACTGTGCACCAAGTGGATTTACAAACACAGGATGTTCAACAGAAACAACCAATATGCATTCTATGCCACCAAGACAGACCCACCCATGCCCGTCCGATATGAAATGAATGGCTACGACACTTTATTGGTCTCATACTACGATAGATATGTCATCGATTATCACAGCTTCGAAGAATGGGACTATGATGAAGAAAAGTTTCAAGTGCCACATCGTAAGTTGATTTTGAAAAACGGACTATTGTTTCTTGTTCACTTACCGTAAACGGTCTGCTAAGCCTATAAAGCCCTACATTAATCATCCAAATTTTTAATAAGCCCCCTCTTTATTAAGCCCCTCCCCCCCTTACACACACATTCATCCAAAAAGGAAACTTTATATTGGTTTGAGGTACATCACTACCTCAAACAGTGCTTACGCACATTGAATTAGACTCGTGAACTGGTGTCACTATATATTACAAGGCAGAAGTTGCACTAATTTCTACATTGAAGTTCCGTTTCAAGTGTTTATGATGTTTTGCATAATTTGGCCCTGCAAAGGATCTGATTTCTGAATAATCCCCCCCTCGCTAATAACCCCCCCCAGAAATAAAAGAGGCCCGAAATTAAATAGGTATAAGATGGTTACTTCATTTTGTTTTAATTCTCTTAAGACTACGGGTTTTCTTAATGCCTGGAAACAGAGACATATAATGGAAGGGAAGACCTCGAGGGAGAGGGAGAGGGTGGCTCCAAGGGAGCGTATAACCTGGAAATTATTGCAATTTTGCTCTGTCAACTTCATGATGTTTAGTCTTGAAAAATCAGTATTTGAATGATAATACTCTGCAGGTGTTTGTTATTTGTAGTTTTCTGAAAGACAAATGTGTGATTAATTTATGTCTCACTGAAGATAGTTGACATTTCATGTTAAGAGATAACTTTCCAAGCAATTGAAATACAATTTGTAAGCCATAATACTCTTCGGGCGTTTGTTACTGTAAGTTTAAGTTCGTAATTTTATGTAAACATGCGATTCGTTACGTCTCACGGATCTTATCTGCAATTTCAAGTTAAGCGCGACAAGTGGTGTTGGGACTTGAAGAAGATCGCCAAAGGAAGCGACGGTGCTGCGACCAGTGTTAATCCTATGTACGAGTTTGCAGCCATTGGTCACGACTCTGATCCTGTAGATGATTATTTTTCAAAGTTTAGGGAAAAACATGGAAAGAAGTACGAGGACAAGAAGGAACACCAGAAGAGGAAACACATATTTAGACACAACCTCAGGTGAGAGGCTTTCGTAATCCTAAACTTACTCCGTTTTTTTTATTTAAAAACTCGCAGATCCGTGGAGTGCGGGCGGGGGGTACGTATGAGGCATTGGTCCCCCTCTTCAACTTTCTTACAATGAAACATAACAACACCAAATTGAGTAGAATGGCTAATTACAGAGTAAGAAATCTAAATATAATTAGTAATTGTGGTTATGACGACAACACCCTGGCCATGCTCGGTTTTCAGGCAAACGTCTTTGAATTTTTTGTAGAAGTGACAATGGTCCATATTTTTGCAAGAATGTTCAAAAATATTCAAAGTACACTTATTGAAGACTAGAAAAGCGTTTTTTATTATTTTACATAGGAGTCTTAATATCCCCGCGCGATCTGAAAACTAAGGACTTTGACGTGTGAGTAATATTAATACCAAAATGTCATATAATAAAATTAAGCAATTGTTAAAAAGTTTGGTAATGCTAGCTCAAAGCGTTTTGAAGGATGCGGTTGAGGGGAGAGGAGGAGGGGGGAGCATTACTCCCCCTCGGGGCTAGATAGGGTAAAACACATGAGAAAAGCAATATTTGAAGTGTCTCATTAAATAATGATATTAGCTTTGTCGGGATCAAGAGAAAGCCAACATAGACAAATTATTTTGGTATCCACACATTGTGGTGGAAACAGTTTTCTCAAGTCCTGTTTAGGGATATATTTTTTATTGTTTGTGAACAATATTTATCGCCTCCCTTTTTCCTTCAGGCTGTATAAACATTTTTTCTCTCTGTAGATACATTCATTCTATAAACAGAAGAAGCCTTCCCTACAAACTGTCTGTCAATCATTTTGCTGACCTAACTGATGAAGAGTTCGGTGCATACAAAGGTTTGAATGATGATGATAATGAAGATGACGGCAATGATGATGATGGCAAGGATGATGACGACGATAACACAGATGACTACTACCCGGATGTAAGAGAAAGTTATCGTAACCATGACAGTGACAACAATGACGTAGAAGACGAACTGGGAGAACTCACAAATCGTGATCATATCATTAGAAGTCATAAGAAAACAGAAAATAAATTTAATGAGAAATACGTGGATGGCATTCCCAGGAACCTTGACTGGAGAAAATATGGTAAGTTAGTAGAATATAAAGTGTGGTTGAAACAGCCAAATAACGTAGCAACTATGTGGAACACTAAGGCTGTTCTTGCTACGGGTTATTTTTGAAACTGATGTATTTCAGTGCTCCCTTTTGACCGCATAGTTCATTTTTGGAATTAAAAGGCCTCTCTTTGATAAATATGTGTAGGAAATTCTTATGTAACTTCATCTGAATACAGGCAAGGTTTTCTCGAAGCGCGCCGCACACCCCCTTCAAAACGATCGAACAGTGAAACCCCCTTCCCCTCTCCCCGTAATAAACTGATATATTCTATAGTATCCTGCATAACTATGCATGTTTTATATTTATTTTTCTATATCTTGATAATTTCTATATGTTTGTATAACTTAGATTAATGAATACATGAAAAAAGAACAAATAAATAAATGAAAGGATGGATGACTGAATGAATGAAGGAAGGAAGGAAGGAATAAATTAATGAATGAATGAATGAACGAATGAATGAATGACTGACTGACTGAATGAATGAATGAATGAATGAATGAATGAACGAATGAATGAAGGGAGGAATGAATGAATGAATGAATGAATGAGCGAGTGAATGAATGAGTGAATGGATAGATGGATGGATGAATAAATAAATAGATGGATGGATGGATTGAGTAAAAGATGTTTAGAACTTCAGATGCTTGATATAAACGCAAAAATAAGAGTGATTCAAAGTATTGTGTCCTATTCCAACACAGGAGCCGTGGCTAAACCCAAAGGACAGGGGACGTGTGGTTCGTGCTGGGCTTTTGCCTCTGCGGGCGCAGTGGAGGGAGCAAACTTTCTAAAGGTATCACAACCCTTGCACTTTGTTAAGTATTGGTGCTTGTTTCGATTAACAATGAATGATGTGCAGCTAAACGTCTACTGGAATTGTTATCAAATGGACAGTTTCACGGCTCCATACAAAACTGATGATTTCTAAAACTAGTTCTTTTCATTTTTTACTCAAATTATATTGGTTAAGAGCAATTTTAATTTGACATAGAAACCCTTTTAACAGAAATAATTATCAAGTATTAATGCCTTTTGGCGCTTGCATGAATATCTAGATGACAAAAAATCAACATAATGCATTCTTTACTTTCCCAAGAGTAAATCTTTTAGGTCGTCATTTTCAAATTTTATAGATCCATCTCTCTTGGTAAATTTTGTTATCGTTATTGTTATTCTTATCGTTTTTGTTCTTGTTCTTGTTAATGTTATTAATTTTGATGTTGTTATTGTTATTATTATTAATATTATTATTGTTATTTTTGATACTATAACACCTAATTTGTTTCTATACATACTTTTTTAGTATGTAATTTTTGTTGTTTTGTTAAACGGACCCAAAATGTTATATGTTTACAATATCGTTTAACCCTTTGGTTATTTTAGGTGCATGGTAAGGTTACTTTATTTTTGTTAATGAAATCAAATTCCTGTATTGTAAATTTCATGTAATGTACCGAACTAAAGGTTGCTTTGTTATTAATATATCTTTCTTTTTGTTGTTGCTCTTGTTGCTTGAGAAATTGATCTTAAAACATTCAGCAAACTTTTCTATGCATAAACAGCTTGTCGAGCTAGGTTTACCATTACAAATCCAGAAATTAAGCTTTTAAAACTTACAAAATTGTATCAGAAACCAGTTTAGTGCAGTCATTCATTGTGCAACTGAAGCAATGCTATTTTCATTACCCAGACAGGCAAGTTGCTAGATCTTTCAGAGCAGCAGCTGGTCGACTGTACATGGTTTACACCCGGTGTAAGGAATGGAAACAACGGCTGCTTAGGGGGGTGGACTTGGAAGACTTTTGCTTGGATTAAGAAATTCGGCATCGCTACATCACAGAGCTACGGCCATTACAGAGGGCAGGTACATTATATTCTTAACACTAGTCTTGCGCCCCGGGCGGGCACTCAACCTAAGTTTGGGTAGGGTTTGGCGGGCACTCAACCTAAGTTTGGTTTCTGGGGTTCCGCCCAGACACTCAAACATGAGAAAAATTCTCGTAAATTCATACCCTGTTCATGATTTTGAGCTCACATGTCACATTTCTAGACCCTGTTTATGATAAACTTTCGAAAATCAAAAAAATATATACCTTGTTTATGATCGGAAGGTCGAAAAAGTATACCCTGAAGGGCGGCACGTTCCCTTAGAGCTTATATGGTCGCGCGTAAAATGTTGCATTTGTAGGTAACTCTCCACTTCTATTCTCTTGACGTTTTGTTCCAATAAGGGATAGCACTATGTTTTCCTATAATTTTTCTACGCACAGTTTTAATTTAATTTAGTGCCTACGTTACCTAGTTGCTAGGCCTCTCACTTTTTGTACGCGCGGCCATTAACTGCCAGATTGATTTCGGTGACGTCGCTGGGGCGCACTCTCGATCATTCGTACGTCTAGGTGGCGTCACTGAAATCAATCGTTCCCAGGCTCCAATGAAACCGTGCAGCCTCAAAGAAGCCGTACAGGGACTAGGCAATTGGCTACGCAATTTCAATTTCTTCGAAGCCATAACAAATGCATTTCCGATTGACACTTTTCTCAAGAAGATAACTTATTTCTAATGATGTAAAATAGTACGAATTTTTCCATTAAAATCAAAGATCCAGCTGACCTTAGACTATTTGGGGGGATTTTAATAACTTTCAAATCAGTTAATATTGTTTTCTGACGTCATCAAAAATTCAAGACAGCGAGTTTGTGACTTCACATGACATCATAACTACACTAATGAGTCACTAAAATATACATTATGGACTAATTAATTAGATTAATTAATTAGAATGTTTAGTTTGTACGTTGCTAAAAAATGGGGGGAGGAGACAGGCCAGTTGAGGCCAAAATTGACCAGGCCAAGTAGGTTTAAATCTTATTCCGGTCCTCTTTTTTCTGCTTCCGGTACCACTTTCTTAATTGCTCGTTCTCCAGCCAAAACCAAGGTACACATTTTAATGCGCGTTTATGTCTCTCAAAGTTGGTACAGCTTAGATTTTGTGTGTGTTAAATTGTGCGTGGTATACACACGTGTGTGTTTAAGAGTTTGTTTATTCTTTATCAGTTGTACAAAGGTTAGTGTGCACAGATTGGCAGAAAAGTGAAGAATTTTCAAAAGTTACTTTAGCGGTTGTTTCTAACACACCTTTAATTAATACCGTTATTAGTGGATAGTGATCAGATTATGGAATCTTCCAAAAACTACGTCACATTCTATTACAATAAGAACTGTGTTTTATTTTTTACTAAGGAGATGATTTAAAACTGTGATAAAATGTGATGACAGGCTATCTGTATATTGTTTAAGGCAGGAACGCCTTCCCAATTGTATGAAAATATATAATTTCTGATTAGAAATAGTTTAGTAAATTCATCCCAATTATGCAAGATTTGGCACTGCATATGGATTGTACAATCTTGGATATTGAACACTAAACAAATACAAAATGTTAAATTGCCAGGAAGGGTACTGCAAGACACACGGTATCACAAATGGTGCAAGGATAGACGGATACAGACGGGTTAAACGATATAATGCAAGATTGCTGAGAAAAGCAATTGCCTACCACGGGCCCGCTACGATTTCTATCAATGCGAATCCCAAGGCTCTCAAGTTTTACAGCACTGGAATACTCGATGAACCGCACTGCTGTAAGTATCTTTGATCACCGTCTTCTCCTTGTCTAAATGGGTATACCCATACTGTCTAAATTTAGACCGATGGGTTAGACCCATGTCAGAAGACGGTGCTTTGATATGGAGAGGTAGAAACACACTTAATACTACAGCTAAATGCAAGAATTTGAATAAGTTCTACCAGGTCTAGTCCCCTAAACGCTATTTTCGATTGAGTATCTTAATAAAGAACCTATTACCTACTTCTCAAGAATAGTTGGATAATCCCGGTGTTGTCGTCTGTCATCATGCAGGGCCCTTGTTGATCAGCCGACTTGTGCTGAAAACTTAAGGCTACCCGAGCTAAATTGCCTGCTACTTTATTCTGCTTTACTCTACTGTGACTCTACTACTCTACTCTACTCTACTCTACTCTACTCTACTCTACTCTACTCTGCTCTGCTCTGCTCTGCTCTGCTCTGCTCTACTCTACTCTACTCTACACAATTGAGCTCAGCTCTGCTCTGCACTACTCTCTTGCGAGAAACAGGCATAATATCCTTAACAATAATAATAGTTAATGATAATAATAATAAACCTTTATTTTCAATTTTAAATCAACGTTAAAAAGCTGCAATTTTCATGAAATACAATGCAAAGTTTAAGTATAAAAAGGCTAAAATTTCTAATTACTAAGGTTACAAACAATAAAAAGGAGGAAAAAATCTAAAGATAGAAATGTCAAATCGTTCTCAGTTAAAACACCCTCTTGCCAACCTGGGTCTAAAATTTAATATTTAAAAAAACTTTTGCGGCATTCACATTCAACTTAAAATCTTCCAGCACTTCGTTCCCCCTATGAAAAGGTGTCCTAGAACCACTAACGCTCAAGTGGACGCGTCTAAGAATCTCGAATGATAATCGTGCTCTGGGCGAGGTTATCACAGATGCATAGTTCTCGTCATCTTTCTTTGCCAGCTTCTCTGCCAGTTGTCTCAGAAACACTTGGCATTCACCGCCGATACCACCATTAGTGCCGAAGACAAGGGGTGTAAATGAGCCCATCTCGACATCCAGTACTCTTTGTTGGTATTTTCGCTTCTTCTCATTCTCAACAACAACAACTTGTAACAACAACAACAACAACAACAACAATAGTATTAATAATAATATTAATGAATTATAATGATAATGATTACGATAACGATAACGATGATAATAATAATAATGACAACAATAATAATAATAATTAATAATAATAATAATAATAAATTTTTTACTTAAACACGGTAAATCCATAGACGACTTTCATAATACGCCCCAGTGGCCATAAACAAAAACTTCAACTCGAGGTCAAGGTCCAAGTTCTCATAATTTGCTGTATTTCGGCCTTTCTGGCCTCGACTCAAAGATTTTGTTCATGGTCACTGGGGGGTATTATGAAAGTGGTCTATTTTCCATATGTAAAGCTCTCCCACAGAGCCGTGGAAACCATCTACAAAATGGTATTTATAATAATGCTATTTAAAACTACGTAGGCTAGCTAAAATGATTGAAAAAAGGAGGATGGTTCAAGATTTTGTCACCGAATCAAACACATCACATATTCTCTTATAGTTTCTTACAAAATTTCCAAACTTCGAATACAGGTTTGTCAGTTCGACGTTCGAATTTGATAGTAAATCTTGGTCTAATAACTATTGTTGATGTGCTCTCTCTTCTCATTTGGTTCATTTGTTAATCCAAGGAAGTTTTAGGTTTTCCTAATGTCAAACTGATGGAAACAAATGACATTAGTCATTAGCAAGAGTCGGCCTATAGCTTCCAGCCAGTATACCTCTTCACTTAGACAGGAAAACCCTGCCCTTGATAATGTTACTGAACTTCTGTTTGCATCAACAGAAGAGCTTGATGTTGAAGAAAGCACTTACACAGATCCCTTTAGCCAGACAAATCTACTCACTGTTCGCAATGTCGAACTTAGCAACAGTTTTAAGAGCTTAGAAATCGACACTGATTCGTCGCGCGGGAGCCGGGAATCCCTCGATTCCGTTGAATCATCCGTGTTAGATGAGCAAGATGGACGCGAGGAAGGCAAGGTATTGGCTACGGTTAATAATGCATGTTCTTAGTTTGCATTCACGTCACAGAAGTACTTAATTTTAACCTGGGGGAATTGAACGATTTTGAGTGTATAGAGGCTGAAGAAAATACACGATTTGGCGAGGTTTTAAAGCAAGATTGCATTTCATAGCCGAGATCTTACGTACCCCCTGCCTTTTTCATGCTCGCAGTAAATGAAAGGGTAGCGAAAATTGGCATTTTAGAATATGAAAGGGTCACTGAAAATAACGGAAATATTAAGGGGTACCATTTTCACAGTAGGTATATGAAAGGGGTAAACGTTTCTGGTGTAGGTATGTTAAGGGCATACCATTGCGGGCAAAATGGTATACGAAATGTTCTGTGTTTTTCTTGAGGCAGGTACACAGGTAGATAATTTGTACTGTCGGCTTTCCCCAGTGGTTGTACCAGTTTTCCCAGACATAAAATTTCAAGAGTCTTTACTTTAGTCTTTTAAATGAATAGCTTGCGCGTACCTGGTTTGCCAAATAAAGTACCTTTTTCTCCCAGGCTTAAGAAGAACAATGTGCAAGGGTAATGGGGGCAGCCTCCGAGTGGAGCCCCGCCGTATGAAATGATACTGGGTACCCCCCCCTCCTTCGGGTGTAGAGCTAAGTCGAGGGAAAAGCCAATCAAATTCACAGGGAGTATTCTTCATCTTGAAAATAGAACAGCTCCTGTTTTTCTTGTTAAACACCTGGATCGGAAGTCTGATGCCTTTGAGTTTGGTTAATAGAGTCGTAGTACAAAACATCAATTAAATTCTTGAATAATCTGTAGTAGAAGTTATTCATTTTGTTTTTGTTTTTTAGTCTTTGTTGCCGAGCAATGGAAAGATGGCGCAATCGTACCGTAAATAGCCCCTTTGAAAGAAAACTTTGAAAAATAAAGGTTTTTCTTTGTAGGTCTCTGGAAGACTCGTTTATAAAGAGAAGCTTTGCATGAAGCTGAGCGACTCCTCGACGTGTTCCATCCCATCATGCAAGATCACAACACTGCTGCTTGTTATTCACGGGGGGAGTGCGCTGGACACTTGTCACGATGACTCATCAAGGAGCATGGATCTGGAGCTGCTCAGGCAGTCCTTCGAGGCCGTCATGAATGGCCATTATCGAGGGGCTGTGGGGCGCATTGCGATAAGGCTCGTGGAGTGCCCGGCTATTTGTTCCAAGACTGTTGCATTGTTGTCCCAACTTTGTCCGTACTCGGAAATGGACTCCGGTTAGTTCACTGTGGTTTTAGCGCTTGCCTTGTTACTAGTTGTGGATTTGTTTCCAATACTTTCCACTTTAGTCCGTTAGCTAAGGAAATAACAAATGAAATCTATCAGCCTCTTTGTAGGCTACTATTTTCCTTCGCCGCGAGAGGTCTCTCTAGTTGTTTACTAGGGAAAGACCTCTTGCAGCGAAAGACAGGATGTAGGATTTCATATTTTATCGGAAACACTTTTTTGCTTCCGTGCCCAGGCTCATGGAAACCAACCGGTAACTATTTTCTCAGGTCGCCCCAAAATGCTTTGCACACTTGAAATTCAAGCAATGCACTCTGGGACGGCGGGGTTACAAGATGGCGGGTGAACGACAGAAAGACGTGCAAAACGAAACTTTTGAAAACTAATACAGCTTGCTAAGGATTAGAGCGGACAAAGTTCGCATATTTAGAATGATTGAGTCGAATGTTGACTATAAATGTTTTGACACAAAAATGGACACCGAAATTTCGGTTCCATAGTGATGTTTTGAAATTTCCGTGTTTCCAAGAAAACGATCGAAACCTTCACGAAAACACAATCAAGTCAAACTCCTATTATTACATTTTGCTCTTGCCAAGTTTGGATTTCATAACTGTTATCCTTCTGACGTAATGCCCCCATGAATGAATACTAAAGAACTATCGAAACTGGATTCAGCCACCTTGAGTAACTGAGAGTTATGTTCTACATTTCAGACGCTGGGAGTGTAAACTCGGGATTCACTCCAATCTCGAGTAGTTTTCCTCTGAGCGCTATTCCATTGTCGGTCTCTTCGTCACAACCGTATGAAGACGCCGTTGGTGCCACTGTGTCATGCGCAAATGCTGTGTACGACGAGTTTGTACATTCTGAGGAAGGGCAAGGCTTCAGAGGCGAGGTGAGACCGAACTGCATGCTGGGGTCGTAAGGGTCACGGAAAAACCTTGATGGTTGTGGTAGTTCATACCCAGCGGAAAATCGAAATTGTTCAAAGGTTCTTGAAAAGGGTTTTTCTCCCGGCTATAACAGTTTGTTTCCGAGGAATAATAATTTGCCTGCATTTAGTATCCTGTCCAGGGGGAGTCACAGACTCTCATCTACGGAAATCGGAGATAAGCGCCTGGCCTTATGTGCCATTTTGCTCGGAAAGGATTTTGTTAATTTTTGAAGAATAAAATGAAAAAAATTACCGGATTCAAGAGCAACAACTCACGATAAATGTTCTTGCGACTTGTGTTATTGTTCATGCAAAGTCATGAAAAACTAATGCTAAAAAAAGTCCAAAAAGTAGCCGAAAAAGTTGCTGATTTTTCGCAAAAAGTTGACAAAAAAGTTGCTCGTATTTTAAAACGTTGCCGAAAAAGTTGCTGTCAATTTTATTAAAAATGTAAAGATGGCCTAAATTTTCCCCAAAATGCCAACAAATTTTTCATTCTTTTGAATAACTTTGAATACCTTTTTTTGGGATTCAAATAATTTATTTTTGAAATATTTTTGAATCGCGTAGCATGATTGCACAAAAAAAGGATTTTTTATTCAAATTTATTGTGTCCCAGGGATCAAATATACTACTGGTAATTGTCAAATGTTATTGCTGCATGTAACTCGCATTGCTGCTGAAGTACTAGAAACGTCTGTTGACAGCGTTTGTTTGTGTCGTAACTGCCCCCTGTCTTCTACTCGGCATGTCTATGATCTACGCACGATCGGCGGGGGGGGGGGGGGAAGAAGTGCCCATCAGTTTTAAGAAGTTAGTGTCCCGTCAGGTCGCTCGTGAAAAAAGCAGATAATAATCTTACACATTTTTGTGTTTAGATTCATTTCGTTTTTTGAAAAACTGTATGAGGAGGACTTTTGAGTTTTTACCGATCACCAAGAAATCTTTCATTTTCATCAGGTTTGCCTTATCGGTGACTGTATGGGTGCCCTATTAGTGTACGATGCCCTCACCAGCGGCGTTTATGTGTCTCCACGGAGCCGCGCTATCAGCTTTATATCTAACTCGAACTTCAATCAAGCCAAAGCAAACTGGAGCTCAAGTAATTCAATAGCAACAAACCCCGACACAGAGAAACAGCCCGACACTTCATCCGGCAGCAAGCCGAGAAGAATCAGCTCGCACATCCCGCCACACAGGAGCAACTTAGTGACCTCTCGGAGTCTTCGCCTTAGTCTCAGCAGTGGCAATATTCGCGATCACGTCAATCCCGAGACAGATGACGTCATCACCGGTGCACGAGACGATGAGTCCGCTCTCATGTCACCTCTGCAAAGGAGGGTGTTAAAGATGCAAAAATTTAGTTTTGAGACCACCTCGATGTCCATAGAGTCTGTTGATCGGATCAATTTTAACTTTGATGTGTCGAAGTTCTTTGCATTTGGGTCGCCGATTGGACTTGTGATTGCATTTCGTCGTCTTCGGGGAGACGAGCGATGCTGTAAGTATAATGATAACGATAACGATAACGATAATAATAATAATAATAATAATAATAATAATAATAATAATAATAGTAATAATAATAATAATGATGATGACGATGATAACGATGATGATGACGATAATAACGATGATGTTGATGATGATGACGATGATGATGATGATAACGATGATGATGGTGAAAATAATGATGGTGATAATGATGATAATGTTGATGATGATGATGTTAATTATGACGACGATGATGATGACAATGACGATGATAGTGATGATGGTGATGAAGATGATGGTGATGATAGTAAAAATGATGATGGTGATAATGATGTTGTTGATGATGATGCTGATGATGATGATGACGATGATGACGATGATGACGATGATGATGATGATGACGATGATGATGATGATGGTGGTGATGATGATGATGATGGTGATGTTGATGATAATGACGATAATGACGATGATGATGATGGTGATGTTGATGATAATGACGATAATGACGATGATGATGGTGATAATGATGATGGTGGTGGTGATGATGTTGATGGTTATAATAATGGTGATGGTGATAGTATAAACGTGCGTAGCATGCCTTGTTTACATATGTATTTATTGTATAAAGTACTGGACTGTCAAAGAAAGATTACAGAGCAGAAGTATTAAAACGTCTCTGGGAGTTGGTAACAGCCAACGGAAGTTGGGTGAGTGGCGCCACTAGAAGGAAGATCTTCGTTGTGTTTTGCCAATTACAGACAATCAAAATCTTGAATTAAAAACTAAAACTGCCAGCTGCTATTATCTGAGATCGTTTCGATGGCAAAAAATAAAAATACCCCACTAATTGGAAGTAAAGGATCATTTGAAAACATTATTTGGATATGGTTTAATAGGTTATGTAATAAAATACAGTTCAACCAGGGGCTGAATTGCATCCTTTACAACAAATATTATTACAAAATTTATAATAACTTACAGAAAGTATTTTTGAAACGGTTTGTTTTCCATTTAGACAGGATGAACTGACAAGGATGTCTTTGTTTATAGTTAGACTTTAGTTAGACTTTATAGTTTATACTTTATTTTTTTTACTTTTAGACTTTATAGTTTATACTTTATAGTTAGACTTTATACTGAGCGTTTTCGATTTCTGTGAGCGAACACAAACCTTTGTTAACTTGCACACCGTCTTCAGCGTGTCGCTGATTAACTGTAGAGGATTTACTCCAAACTTCGACACAATCTTACTTGTTAAAAAACTACAACAAATATCTTCTGACTGCGGGCTCTAAACGTCGATCCTTTGACTGTATAATTCCAGCCCCTAAGACCTTGCTTTGAAGATAAGATTAACTATAATGTTAATACGAGACCTTGCTTCATTCCAGCACCTCCTCCCAAACCTGCGTGTGGACAGTTCTACAACCTTTTCCACCCCTTTGACCCATCAGCGTCACGAATTGAGCCCTTAGTCCTTTCACAGTTTGCCAGCGTCTGTCCTGTGAATGTGCCGCGGTACCACCAGTTCCCTCTGGGCGACGGTCAGTAGTACATCATCAACAACACCGTAGCAGCATACCCGGAGCTGTTCCAATCTCCCCAGTTGCTTCCGCGCAACTTGTCCCATACCCAGACCTCCCGGCCGGGAATTATGCGACACGACAGCAACATGAGCACGACAAGTTTGTATTCGAGTGACGGTGCGGAGAGCATGTTGGAACAGGATATTGACCAAGGTTAGTTTTCGGTTGGCCTATACTGCACTGCTACGTCACTTCATGTGAGGGAATGAATGAATGAATGAATGAGTCAGTCAATGAATGAATGAATCAATCAATCAGTGAATCAATCAATTTAATCACTCATTTACTTGGTTATTTATTTGAAAACAATGCATAGGAGTTAGAAAACTTGTTCAAACGCGCTCGTGCATAAAATACTGATTCAAAAGGTATAAAACTATGAAATTATGGAGTAGATAAAATGACAACAATTATTAAACAAAAATCGGATATGCACGTATACCAATTCTAATTCGTATTTATCTCCCCATTCACCCATCCCATCGCCGTCGCTAAACCCTGATGACAAATTGCATGAAGTGGACGCGCGCACGTTTGTTTGGCGGGAAAAGGGTGCGCATGCAATACCACCTAAAACGGCGGGAAAATAGTGCAGGAACGAGGTTGTAATTCCACAATTGTGCTCTCTATATAAGGTGGTAGCACATGGTGGGGAAGCAAGCGATTGGACTACGTTCTCTATTGTCCAGAGGGACTCCAACAGTTCCCAACAGCTGTGTTGTCGCCTCTCTTTCATGTCAGCTACTGGGAATCGTGTGACGTTGCTGCGTTTGTTGTTAGACAGGTAAGGCCGGTTTTGTCAGTTTGACCCTGTCAGCTACTGGGAATCATGTTAAAGACGTAAGACCGGTTTGGTCAGTTTGACTCTGGATCGGAATACTAACTGCACATACGTCAGTTGTAGCAAGAGACGAATGCTGGCAAATTTCCACGCCTAATAATCCCAAGTTAGTTCCACAGGCAACGCTGGAGGCGGATATAGCGAATGATGGCTAATGAGGGCGAAGGGGCTATCATGTACTATCATTTACCATAATTTACCATCATTCACCATCACTGGCCATTACTTGCTACAGGAGAATCTTTTTGTTATGTTTTGCCTCATTAGCTTAAAATAGAAAATTCTACTTCATGCGTCAAAGAAACAGAGTCCACGAATTGAAAAACCATCGCAGATTTCATTTTCACTGAAAGTTTCAGTGTGATATGTTGAAGGGTTTCTGAGAAATGAGTGTTTAAAATGTCTAAGTTTATAGAGATTTATTTGGCTCGGTGGTAAAGTTGCCACCCAACTCTATTACATTCTTTGTAAATGTGGAACTTTTCAAAAACACGTTACTCAGATTGTACTCAGCAAATTATGCTCAAGATTTTATTGAGTACTAACTGTGCCATGGTCTTTTGATTCTGTGGATTCTGGTTATTTCAAACTTTAAGTTTAATTTATGCTAATTAGGAAAATGTATTATTAAAGGAATTATTAATTTTGGACACTACACAATATTTCAGTTTAGCTGAGCTTTCGATTCTCGCTGGAGCCTTGTTCACTGAGATGTGAATACTGTGTGATCAGGTCACATGATCTGACCTGATCAACCTGCCCCAGATCTCCCCCCATCCCTGTTTAGTGTGGGTCTGTGCGCCCTTATAAAGGAAAAATGTAAACAATTGCGCTAGCAAAGATTTGCCTATTTCCGTTGCCCGAAATGTACGTGCTGGCAGATCTGTGCTTCAGTTCAAACCAATCTTCAGAGTGTCGAAAACAAACCAATAAAACACCTCAAGGGTCGTTTGGCAAAGGTGCTTTAGAACGCCCACATCAAGGGTCCGGCATCCTTTGCGGGCGATTTTAGTTTCGCGCAGTTGAAACTTTTCTGTCATCTAAAATCTGGTTACATCGCAAGCTAGCGAGAGTACCGTAAATGATCGATTAAGCGCCGCTAACCGAATAAGCGCCGCACTTTTACCGAAAATAATTTAATAAGCGCCGCTTTCGAATAAGCGCCGCGGCGCCACTTTGAGAATTTATAAAAAAACGCAACACCTTTGTCACGATACTTGGTATAAAGAGAATTGCATGAGAAAGGAGACCACGACCAATTCGAGGGTTCTAAAGTTTTAATGTAGGACATCTCTTACAACCGGGTTCGTATAATAGTTCTAGGTTCCATTTGAGGTAACAGAATCCGATGTCGAAGATGCCAATGACCCTAACCAAATCATAGACAGTGATGACGAAGCTGATGAGGATATTGACATTGATTGAAGCTGCACTACCTTTATAAAGTGACTGAGAAATTGTGTTGATCTTATCTTATATGTATTACTTGGTTCTATATAATAAATTGTGCACACCTCGCTAGGTGCCTCACCTAATTCTCTATATATTTCCCTCAGTGTTTACCCGTCTTTGAAATAAGCGCCGTTCTCGAATAAGCGCCGCTCTCGAATAAACGCTGCTCTCGAATAACGCCGCTCTCGAAACGTAAATAAGCGCCGCCACCGTTAATAACAAGTTGGATGCTGAGCCGTGCACACTCAAACAGAAACACTGTAATATCGCATGTGTGGGGGTGTAATAACTTACTGTACTCGCTGTATTTAGGTCTTGCATGGGAACTGGGATGTGAGCCACACAGCCTCACCAAGCAAGAAGGGATTGGCTTTCTCTCCCTCGGAACCGAGGGAGAAATGGCTCAGGAGAAGAACTGCTATCAAGATTAAGGTACCGTTTTCACCAGAAATGACCACAATAGACCGATATTTAATGGCATCATTTTCTTACATTTTGAAATTAGGAACGCCTGAAACTTCTTTGGATGAACAAGTGATATCAAGAATAATTATCAGGCCAAGTTTTTCGATTAAGTTCGAAAGTCAAACCGAGAAACCTGCGTTGGTAGTTTGGAAATTATGACGGAGACTATAAGCAAATGTATGACATTTTGACTGGGTGGCAACATCTTGCCCCCCTCTCCCCCCCTCCCTCCAGCGAAAAAATCCCATATTTTGATGAGTTTCAGATGCAGATTTCTGGGTGGCAGAATAGTTAAAATCTTTATATGTTATGCCCCATAATAGTCTTTGTTTGTCTTTATTACAAAGATTATATTCCTCAACTATAGCCCCATATTGTTATTAGAGGTGGCCTGCACGGTTGCTCACTTTCCGTAAACTTCCGAATATAAACCCGTGGGCTTATAGCTTTCAAAGCACTTTTCAATGGGCTTATATT
>JAOEHT020184095.1:0-11460 GCA_025448195.2 Parazoanthus atlanticus | reverse complement strand
AAGACTCTCGACAACTGCACAACACAAAGTAGTGACCTACCTTTATAACAAAACGCGACCGATTCCTGCTCACAAAACTACGTATTCCCCTCTCTGGTTAGTCTCTGAGCCAGATTTGATGACGTCAGTACTTAATGCTTCCGCGGGAAACAAGGGATTTGCCGCAGTGATATAAGGAGAGAAATAGAGACAAAAATAACAAGCTCGTAAAGAGGTTTACACGGTTTTTGTCCTCAAGGGCCTATAAACAGAGAATTGATATCGGGAAGGGAATGACAAACTGGTATATGGTTCGTCCCTTGGGTATAAATGTTATCCCTTTTGGCATTTTACTTTAACAAACTATTCGAAAATGAACGCAAAAATGACGTTTTTTACCAGTTTTCCGGTGTTTTGAGATTATTCTCACCGAGCTTTATGATCAATATATATATCATAAATGGCAACTTTAGGCTTTTGACTAACAAAGAGGGGAACAAAGTGTTTTATCCTAGCAAGATATTGCACAAATGTGCCAATTGTGTGATTGTTCGTGTGGATGTTTAAAATAAAACCAGATTGTCTATCATTTTCTGCTCTATAACGCACGATCAATATATTGAACAAAAGGTATATAAGGGTCTTTGTCTATCCATATCATTTCTTGGCTCGACCACTGTGTTTTTGTCATGTCCTATGTCATCAGATATCGTTTTGACCGATGGTTGTCAATACAGCGTCACTCGGCCGGTAATATAACGGTAAACAGTGGTAGCAGAAACACTCACTAAAGGACTATCTGTTCCCTAGTAATTTAATTTACTGATATAAAAAGCACAACTGCTACAAGAACCAAAATGACTTTTCCCTTCGGTGGTTCGTTTTGGAAAAAGAAACTATACTGACCTTCAGGAACGAAGCGAGTGTTTCAGTGCTGATCCTTGGCGATTTACAAGACGTGAGAAGCAAAACGGTTATTTATTGCAATTTAGGCGTTTTTGCTTTACTGACTGTAGAAATTCAACAATAAAGGACAAACCGGAGCTGGGGACAGACGCTACTGTTGATATTATCTCCTGATAACATGGTGATCAGGTCCAAAACGCAACAAAGACGAGGTGAGTTAAAGACAGTTTTAATATTAAAAAAAATACATGTAGGTCGGTTTTTAGGTAGTACACCTTTTAAAAACTCATCTTTCTTTGTTTTCTTGTTGAGATTAAAAACTCTCTGTTCAGATAATCTTTAGTATTATGCAGGAATAAAGACTAAAAACTTACCTGCATGGTAAATTTGTTGCTTGTTTTATATAATTTCTATGTGGTAAATCTAACTCGGTTTGGTCAAAACTCTGACTTTTCAAAAAATGTCACACACACTGTACATGGAATGACAATTGTAACGACTATTTAAAGGTTTAAGAAAGTAAAACGACCGCGCAGCTCAGAGTATTTAAAGTTAGCATTGCGATAATCAACGAAAGATCTTCTTATTTTTGTTGGTTTTGGCGTGATCGTGAAAAGCTGAAGGCGAAAGGAAGGACATGACACTTTAGAAGCTTTATGACGTCATGTCAGTCTCGGTGGCATCGCTAGCCAGTTAACAGTTTGAAATGAAAATTTGAATGTAATCTATATTTTTACTGAACTGAAAGTGGGAAAGAGCGACGTATAATCCCATGATTTATCACAATTCAAAAGAGTTGCATAAAGCGAGCAATGTTGGCCATTAGCGAAAAACATGCACGGCTGTGTTGACTAACAAAACCACCTGCCAAACACCGGTGAGAGGCATAAAGCAGTTGACAAGTGTCACGTACGTTAGCAATAGTTGACTCAAAGATTGCAATATTTCACGAATAAAGGGCAATTCGTGACTGTCAGTATATACCATCATTCCACCAACAGGCAACATCAAACCACATTCTGTACTCGGGTGTTACGATAATTTATAATAATAGAAATATCGAAATTACTTTAAACCACATTATTCCAATCGCAAAATTTCATCATTTTTTTTTCAAATTATCTTAACGAGATAAATTCAAATTATCCCCATAGTTTCAACTTATACTACTGAAAAGATAATATCCACATTGAAAAGTATATTGCTTTAGCTTTTCACACAAGAAGGAAGTCTTTTATAAAAATAGTTCTAGCTTTTTTCTTCCTTTTCTTTTATAAATACTAGCAAATTGTAAGTACCTTGTATACTGTATCTAGTTGAACCATTACGTTAATAACATTTATTTCAAAAAATATATCCACCAAATCCAGATTAAATATAACAAACCACGCATATAATATAACAAATCATAGTACTAGTTCAGAACTGTAATATTGTTTGGCAAGCTAGGGATGTGTATGTTGAAAAGATGCGCTAAAAGACTTATAACGGCCAAACAGTAACTATATGAAGGAAACTGATATGTTTACTGCTTGTGAGATGACTGGAAACGACAGAAAAATAGAAGACAGCGGGCAGTGTTTTTCTAAATTCTATTCTTTCTCATGATTTTGTCAGTACTATTGTGACGTTGTGCTCGTATATTTTTTACTTCTAACTTACGTTTTGTTATGTTTTAGTCGGTAAAAACAAACGATAAATTATTTTTGACAGTTTTTAGCAATGGAATATGAAGAATTCAGTGTAAAGAAACTGAAAATTTATACGAATAGTATATACTTAAATAGATGATTTTACGGCTTTTAAGTTGGCTAGGCTAAGAAGCGAAAAGTATGACAAAACACTGTCAAAAGTTCTAGAAACATTCCTTTTCCTTACAGTGTTAAAAATAGCGAGATGAGAACAGTTTGCATATTTTACTAATAGTTTAATTATTTAATAGTATAACTGAGTAATAATCATTATTTGAGAGTACTGCACGAAACTATAAAGGCACAAATATCACGTACCACTTAACTGATAAACACAGGTAAAATAGAATTTTCTAGAACTGTTTTAATTTGTTGGTATTATTTTGATCAGTTTGAAGTACAAAAAATTATCTAATGATTTCAATTTTTTAAAGAGCCGAGAAATACATTTGCGGTGTTGTTTTTCACATCAGCATGCTAAAAATATCCATACCTCGCGGGTGTACATTTGCAAACCATCTGTACTTCTGATCAACAAGTTATCAGCTGTGCATATATCGCGTAAAGTCTACAGACTATAGTCTCCTGATAAAATCATGAATTCAGTTACCAAAACTCAAGCAAAATATTCAGTTTAAAGTATTATAAACCAAGGTTTTAACCACCTCATCAAAAATCGTCGATAGCGTAGAAACCACACTGACAGTCCAGATGACATAAGTTTGTTGTTTTAAAAAGAACTTCATCGAGATTGGCACTGAGACTTCTTTCTAATATTTAAAATGTCGAAACGCAAATATTCGGTGTAAACCGAAAAAAGTCTAACAGTGCAGTAATAATGAAGGTGACTTTGAAATGGATAAAGAAACTTCCACTTTCCATTTTCATTTCAGTTTTTGAAGGAATGGTTCCAGTACGCGGTACGGCTGATACTGAATCAAAAGCTTAAAACTTCACTGGTTGGGGCTCAAATGACTTCGTGTTAATCTGAAAGGAACCTAGCCTATCCATCTGGTCTGAGTGTTTTCCGGTCGAGACTGAGTGTGATGCGCACACATATCCTCCATATTTGGGGTCTCGCAGGAAGAATGGCTGCCTTTCAGTGGATACGTCACATCGGCGGGCTTGGGCAGATATTACTTTAGTTTCCGTCAATATTTGCTCCGTATAAAACGCGAACTCTCTCAAAAATGATATTTATGTATTTGGCAGTTTATTGAAAGGCGGTGCTGAAGCACAAAAACATGAGGGGACGGGTAAGAGTGAAAGATTTGATATCCTTATGGAGCGGCCTTGAGGCAGGTAAGTCAACCATGAACGAAAAATAATTTCGTGTCGTTTTTTTTGTGCCATTTTACTTCCCGTACCAGTCCCCCACGTGTGTTTTGTTTGCCTCCCGGGCTCCAGCCTCAACTGCGCGTTCGATCGAAAGAACAGTAGAGCTTTCGTGAAGTCGACTCATTTTGGGCGATTTTCGACGTTTTACTCGTTATGGAACTAATCTGCCGAAACCTCCTGATAGCAGGGGTCCCGATAAACTCTGGAGTTTGTTGAAGCGACTGAAAGCGCATTAGATTGAGAGATTTCTGGGTACTCGGTAAGTCTTTCTGGCGTGTCAGTATAAATGTTATGTGGGGATTGTTGTTAATTCTTGATTCTTGCCACCTCGAAGAATCATAATCTTGATACTTCCTTTTAGAAATTTCTGGCTTTCAAACTCATTTCTCTTGAATCTTTGTTAGTACAAAATGTGTAGCAGGTAGCGATAATGGTGTTTCTACCAAAATTGTGTAAATGTGAGAGGTTTCTCGAGTGAAGCACGGTCTAAGATGGTATCAGTCTTGTATTTGGCACTTTCCACTGTCACCAGCTCGTTGCTTGCCAGATCCAATACTCTGACCACAGTCTGATTGATTGATTTTGAAACTTTAATGAGTGTCCTTCTTATTCTCACAAAGAAATTCGGCAAGAGTGGTGATAAACATCAGTAAATTTGTTGCAACAAGTTGTGGTTTTGGACCAGTTCTATATCTGATTTGAACGTAGTTTCTAATTTGACCTGAATTGGCCGCATACAATTTCGCGTTGTATTTGTCCATTGTCTAGAATTCAATAGTGTTATGCGTGTAATGCCGAGTGTTGTGATATTTAAAACGGCTTTAGAAATAAAGGAATTGGTTCTTCAGAATTATTTTCTAAGAGTTTTGGTCTTTGAATTCATGCTAGGGCAGAATGAAATTTGCGAAGATATTTCACTTGTTGTTGAAACTGACTTGAGTGTGCATGTGAATTTCGATTTTTGATTGATCAGTGTTATCGATGGAACTGGATAAATAATGAAATAATCTTGTGTTTGTTAGTACTAAAGTAGCATTACTTGGGAGATGTGTTCGAAGGATTCATAATTTGCAAGCATTAATTTAATTATTTAATATTAAACAAGTAAGTTGGATTTGTGGCATGCAATCTTTCTGGATCTGGACTAATAATTATATGGTTTGAAATTATTTTATTTGGTTTCATAAATAATATTAAAGTGAGGAACACATGAAAAAGTGTTGCCCTCTTGGGCACCGAATTTCACATCAAAATATTTAGGTGAACACTAAATCACAATACCTTTCTTGTTTTATTTGTTTGGGAATGTTTGTTTTAGAAATATAAACAATGGTCAATGTCATGACATGCAAGCAAGTCAGTTGATACTGGAATACTTCAGCTCGTAGCATAATGCCTGCCACTTAAAAATATATCCTGTTTGTCATCAGTAGCTTTGTGAGGGAGGAGGAGAGGTGGATCATAGGATTTATGGATTCAAGAAGTTTGTCATGTCAGTTGTATCTGTAGACACCTTTTGTATGTGTAGAAGTTCTTGCAAAATCATGTAATGGCAAGTTGAGCATTAGAAATGAGAATAGATGAAACAGGGATTATTAGGTGGTATTTTAAAGGGGTCCTTGGGTGAAAAACAGTCTTGCTCGGACCAGATTAAACTTTAGTATAGCCTCATATTAGTTTATATTTGGCGGTTAAAAATCAATAATTCCGTTCACAGATTCTTAGGTCAGAAAATTAATAATGCCAAGTGATTTAGTTTGACATTTTGTGAGTATAAAAAACTTCCCATTTACTGCCACCTTGAAATGTGATGTAAAATGGTTGTAGTCCCAGGCCTCCTGGCCCTCTCTTGTTCACTGCCATTGTATTCCTGCAAAGTGGCGCTTCGCACTAGAACCATTTATGTCACATTTCAATATCCAAACTCAAAAAATAGTCAAACTAAATTGCTTAGCATTTGCTCTGTAAACAGAATTCAGGGCTCGACACTAACAGTAGTCTACTAGACAACTGATTTTGTCCAGTTGTTTGCTCTCCTTCACTGGTCATATTGGCCAGTAGATACTGTATCTTGACTTGCATCAGAAAACTTTTGCAGTGGTTTGAGACTTTATCAATCAAGAATTGAATCTTGGTAAAATAGAATAATATATGTATTGAGCTAAGCTGAATGCAAAATATAAAAGAACCTTTAAAGTTAAAATTTTGATATTTTAGATTTGCCAAATATTATTTTGTGTTTTAGTAACAAGAAATCAGTTTCATAAGCCTTGACTAGTGGAATACAAAGTTTGTCTAGTAGATTTTTCAGCTTCACTGGTCTCGCATGTATGACCACCATGTCAAGAATGTCGGTGTTTAAGTTTAACTGCCAATATGGACTAAAGCTGAACTTTTATTTGAGAGCAAACTGTTTACCAACCCAGGTCATCCCTTTAAGATTTATTCTGTTTTAATTTGTAGAAAAGAAAGATTTCCAGAATCAAAGACAGATTCTATATTTATTTTATTAATTAATTTAATTAGAAAATTGAGAATTAAATTAGTCGGTTTGGTGGAGAAAGCTAACCAGTGTGTGTGCTGATGATAGACTGGGATATTTTCTAACTGGCCAAATCTCTGGTCAGTTATATGCAAATAGAAAATAACTAAAATTATGTAAAATGTCATTTACAAATTAACTGTAAGAATCCAGAAAACTGACTTAGCTTCAGTACATACTTTTGCATAAAAAACAGCCTTAGCTGAATTCGACCAGCCTGTTTAAATAAAGCAAATAAATAAACAAATAGATAAATAAATATTACTAAATAGTCAGAGTTGTTTGTCTAGCTGCCATTTTATTGTATTCATGACCAATTCATCTAATATATAGAGTAGTCTCCCATTACTTATCTTGAATCCCGTTTCTCTTCCCACTTTTTATCGGTAATTTACTATAATAGGTTATCTTGAAATCCTGCTATGTGGAATATTTTTTGGTTTCCCTAGAGAGTTCAAGATAATGGGGGACTACTGTAATTTGCTATGGGTTATCTCGAACTCCTGCATTGTCAAACATTGTTTGGTTTCACTAGTGGGTTCGAGATAATGGGGGAAAACTGTAATTTTCTGTGGGTTATCTCGAACTCCTGCTGTGTTGGACATGTTTTAGTTTCTTTAGAGGGTTCGACATAACAGGATTACTGTTGTAATTTTTATGGGTTATCTTGAACGTGGCACTATGTCGAACATTTCTTTTTTTCCCTGGATAGTTTGAGATATGGGGGACAACTGTACCCAACCTTTTTTACAATAAAATTAATATACTGAAAATTAGTGAGAGATAAAGTTATTTTCAATTTATTATTAATTTATTGTTTTACATATTATAATTGTTAATCATCATTTTGTATTTACATTGACAGGTGCAATGGAGGAGGAAGGGTCTGGGTCAAAACGATCCAGTACCCTGCCGGTTCCAAATCCCAAACCTCGCCCAAATCCACGACCTCAAGCACAAGTTAAAACATTAGCCAGTAATGCCAATAGAAACCAAGCCTTAAGTTCTACGAAACCTTCACTGCCACCAAAACCACGTCAGTCATCACCATCTGTGCCAACTTTCACAGGGAGACCTCCCCCAAAGCCTGCACGGCTTCATGTAAATAAAAATAACAATAACAATGTGACTCAGTCAGTGTCAAATGCTGGCTCAAGAAACAGAACTTTACACCATCTCTCTGAAGAAGATGACAACAGTTTTGTCAATGGCAGCAAAAATGGAATTGCAGAAAGCACAAAAAGTAAACGATGCAAGGATGAAAGGTTAAGTAAATATGATGAAGATATGTATGATAGTGTCGAGACTGTTATTGGTAGCCCAGACAAGAAAGGACAACAGTTTTCAAGGGCAAAAAATACAAATGAACCCAGAAAGGTGACAAGTGATTTAAGGAATAAACCTTCACCACCTAGAAAACCATTACCAGGTCTTCCTGGAAAGGCTCAGGAACAGGAGTCAAACTCCAGCAAACCCTTACCAGTTAATAAACCACTGCGGCTGCAAAAGCCACCTAAAGCATGTATGTCGTCCAATACTCGAAAGTTCTCTGAGCCTGCATCCACTGCCAAATCTCGGCAGTCTGAAGAGGAGGTAAAAAATTTGTCAAGAAAGATATCAGCCCCCACATTAGCCCCTTCGTCACCAGGCCTCTCTCCAAGAGGATCACCTCTCTCATCTCCAAAGATATCACCAAGAAATTCGCCTCGTGCATCACCACAGACGTTACCTCCGAACTTTGAATCAAGTGTTGCTGATAGTTCAGGCTTGTATGAGATTGTTGATACAGCAGAGAGAATAACCACGATGCCGCCAACAGCCAGAACCAAGGAGTCAGGTATTGTCTAGGAATAGCTGGTACTTAACCTTTTCACCCCCACCAATTATATATCAACATCTATATTCTCCTCACATTATCAGTATACAATAAGTTGGAATGGTTACATGTATAAGAATAGTGGAGATGATCACCCACTCCAAACAATTATTGCAAGATTCTCCTAACCACTAACAGAGACAGGTAAAAAGAATTAAACAACATATCAACTGACACTTTTGGGAATGAAATGGTTAATTTATGGTATGTCCAGAGTATCCTGCGTCTTTGGTTTATCCCTGATATGGTACATTCATGAATACTTTATTTCATGACTTGTATACTTTAGTTGTACATGTGGTGGGTGTCACACTCATTTACAGGTACTTCACATTAAAATACAATATCGAATATAAATGCAAAATCTAACTTAACAATTTTACAGTATATAAGTACTGGTATACTAGGTAAGAAGGTTGTAAAAATTGCATTATATTTTAAACTACACTTTAGGCTTACTTGTTATTAACTTTTGAAAATTTTAAACTAAAAAACGATAAAATTATTTATAGTCATTCATGTATGGCTAATAACATGCACCATGCATATGTCTTCAAAACTAATTACTAAGAATGTTTTTCAGTTTTTACTGAACACCAAATGTGCCTTTTTTTGTACTCCAGCATTTTGGAATCTCTAACACACAGCCAAGTGCAATTTTGTAGCTAGGGTACATTATGTTAGTAAATCAAATATAGAATGTTGTATCTTAATTCTTCATCTACATCATACACTAAATCTCTCCATAAATATTTAGTGTTTCATCTTTTTTCCCTTTAAATGCACCTCACGATCAAACACTAAAATTTTTTATCAGTTTTTTGTTTATAAGTCAATTTAATTAAGTGACTTGCTATTCCATCCCTATTTTTGAAGCCAGGTTTTAATTTTAAGCATCATTCTTCAAAATGTTTGTGTTTTTTAAGTTGACTTTGACTTCTGATTTTGTTTAAGACATCAAAACTGAGGGAAGTTGCAGTATAATTGAAGTCAGTCTTGAATATTCCTAAAATGGCTGAATTGTGTTTTCAGTTAACCTAAATTATGGGGAAAGATTTTTCCAATATGTGCCAAAGCGATTGCTGCTACAAGTGCATTGTACTATAAACATTCATGTAAACCTATTTAAATAAGCTCCAAAATATGCTCAAGTTGCAACATTCAGACACGTTTTCAAGCCGTTTTACAAAAATGAATATATATGCCAATTTTCTTAAAATGTTTTAATTTTAGCATACTATGTAAAGTTCAATCGTTATGTTTTACTGACAACATTCTAGTTTGCACTTTTGGGTAACAATGCTACTGTAGCAGTATTGGTTATGAAATTACATGTATAATTTCTAAAAAAAGTTTGTTTGCAGTTCTCTTTGGTGACAATCTTGTTTACTGTATAATTTCAGTCTACAGTTGACATGTGACCAAAACAAATCTGTTACATAAACAATATGTGACTTGTACAGTTGTCAGATATTTGAATAACTCCCTCACCTACCAGAAGGAACTTAAAATGAGTGTGTACTTCAAATATGAAACTGTCAATATTTTAAAGAAACACTGATTGTTTAACCCTCCCACTCCTGTTAAGTTTATGTGTATCTTCTCCTTATTAAGCACTATTAGTATAAAATATGCTGATTGGTTGTGAGAATATTTAGGAAACTAGGTATTGTTTTTAATTAGTCTAAACTCTCTAATCTAAAATGTAAAATTGTATCTACAGACCACTTCATAATATACCCCAGTGACCATGAAGAAAAACTTTGAGTTGAGGCCAGAAAGGCCAAAATACAGCAAATGTGTGAGAACTTGGAACTCGACCTTGACTTGAAGTTATTGTTCATGGTCACTGGGGCAAATTATGAATTAAAGTAGTGTATGGAGACACATATTTAGCCTTGAATATTTTTACATATTTATGCTATCAAGAAAAAAGGAAAAATTAATGTTATTTGATGTTGATATGATATTTTTTGTTGACTGAAGAAGAAAGAATAACATTACACAAATACTTTAGATTAAATCACTCCGAAACCTGCATGAATATGTTTTGAAGGTTTCATTTTCTACATGTATTGTTAGAAATACTTGAGATTTTGTCAAAGGACAACCATTTTACTCTTGAGTTTATTGAATCACATGATGTCAGTAGTCACTATATTCCTGATCAGTGTGTGAATTCTTCAAGTAGCACAGATTTGCATTGTTTTGGTTGTGCCAACTGTAGAAATAATCAAAACCATAATACACGTATCTAGAAAGAGAAATGCAATGAATATTTTCATAACTAGGACCACCAGTGCATTAATTTGCAAAAAGTGCAATTTTTTTTCGAAACTGAAATTATCTTTAATCCTATTCAGACTGAGTGGGGATGCAATGTGCCCCCACCAATTTTGAAATTTTGTAACTTTTAAAGTATTCAAGATAATCGATCCAAATTTTGGACTTTTCCTCAAATTTATTGGTTAATCTAATGATTTGGTTAATTTTTGTGTATGAGGAAGGGGTTGCCATGGTAACCACATTCTGAATGGCAATTTTTACCAAATTTGGTCATTTGCTGTTTTTTGCAGTTTTAATCTGTTTTTAAAACTTGAAATGCATGTACACTGTATCTAATAATGTTAACCATTTCTATGCAAGGTAGAAGTGTATTTGGATCAATTAAGGTGTTTTATGATGAGACATACAGTATACATGTAATTGTGCAATAGTGCTGCAACAAAATTCCAAGATGATGGCTGGATGACATCATGATGATGTCATGATCATTAATCGAACTTTAGATGTTTATGTTATAGTTGACATTTATTCAAATTCCAGTAGAAATGTACAAACAAGTGCATGTGGCAATCTTAACCAATAAAGCCTCTCCCCATCCCCCTCTGTTAGCAAATACCTTTTTTGATTGAATGTTGACTGTACAGTATACAGTACTGTGATATTAGGCTGTTCTAAGGTGGTGAAAAACTACATGAAAAAGTCAACGTTTTACACATGTCATATGATGTCATCATTATGACATCATTAGTTAGTAGAATCTAAATGTGTTAAACTAATTAGTTTTTGGAGAACTGTATAAATATCATTAAATGTTTTAAAATGTTCATCGCAATAGCGTTTTT
>JAOEHT020184008.1:0-11460 GCA_025448195.2 Parazoanthus atlanticus | reverse complement strand
GCACTCAGGGCCACTCAGGGGGTACTCACAGACTGGTCCAAGAGTGGGTTCTGTACCAGTAACCCCTGCTACTTGGACACTGTGTGTTAGAGGAGTTGCTTAGGATGTAAGTAAAATCTCAGGGGGTCTTCAGGGAGTACTCAGGGTGTACTCATAGACTGGTCCAAAAGTGGATTTTGTTCCAGTAACCCCCACCCCATGGAGACCGGGTCTTCTAGAGGAATGCTCGGTATGTGAGCAAAAGCTTCGTTAGAAGTTCCCACTAATTATTAGTTTATTCTGCACAAGGTTTGAGGTGGAAGCTTTATTTGTACAATATAAATTAAATATAAACTAAAGAAAGTTAACTAAACTGAATTGTGATACAAGTTACCCAAAATAACTCAATCGGGAGCTACAGGAGTCGGGTAGCTTAAAAAATATATTACTCAAAAATATTATATATTACTTAAACTTGAAATTATACTATACTATCTCTATTTTGACTGCTACCTGGTCACGAAGGTGGTGTCTGCAGGATGTAGTCTCAGTTTTTCTTCAAGCTATCAAGTCTTTTGTAGCGTGCCACAGTTATTTTGTAGATAGTTTCACTGCAGAGCCAGGACTACACGCCTTTGAAAAGTTGCGCAATATTGGAATATTTTCTGTGTATTCCGGGTAAAGAGTCATTTATACAACGTCGTACATGTGCAGAAGTCCACAGAGCTACCTTTGCAATCAAATCCTCCTAAGCCGACGGAGCCAATAGCCTGCCAACGAAGCTGTCGTTATTTGACTCTAAGGGAAAGCGGTGTTTCTTGTGTGTTATGCTACAGGTCGTCGTTACTTACATGGTCGTGCCGTGAGATGTTTACGGTTCGGAAACACTCTTTTTGAAAGATGTCTAGGTTGTCGCATAAGTTAGATGTTAAGCCTGAGACCCATGTTTCGCATTCATGGAGAAGAACACTGAATACTGATGTTTTGAGCAGCAAGATCTTCATGATCAGCTTAAACAAGAGGTTCTGGTATAAAATGCTAAGCCCCTCCTCTTTTCACTCCTCGAAGTTCCAAATCTCAAATTCAAGTTTTGCAACCACGACGAACTTGGGTTTACCTCGGTGTAAGAACCTCACGACTGACGTCATAGGGTTCCTTGAGAGATGCACAAATGATGTCACAGTGCGAGCAGTGATTGCTCGTTCTGCTGCCGAGGATTGGCGACAGGTGCATACTTACACTCATACTCTACAAAATTTACTTCAATTATGGGAGGTGAACTGACGTCATTAACGTGCCCGACGTCTGGTTAACGTCAAGTGTATTGTGCTGAAATGTTAATTCAACTCCCATAACTAAAGCATATTTTCCAATCTATGAGTAGAAGAGTGCAACTTATCAATAATGTGGGGGCGATTATCGCCCTTCACCACTGGTGAACGACGTCAGTCGTGGGTTCTTACACTGAGGAAGAGCTTGGCTTGTGTGTGTCCTCTTCTTCCAAAATGTTAAATTTTCGCGAGTGGAGTTTCATATTGTAAGAAATAAATATGTAGCACGAGGGTAGTAGTTGGGTGATGACTGCTAGCAGTGTTTTGTAACTTTAGGCCACACTGACAGCTCCAACTTCGATAGTTTTACTTTGCATTCAGATACTCATTTAGTAATTTTGAATTTCGCGCTGCAAACAACAAGTAAGAAATCAATGATGCGGAGAATCGAAAATGTTCACTCCACAAAGGCTGAATGTCAACTCAACGTGTGAAGCCCCTGGGGCTGCTCTTTTTATACCGGAACCTCGTGTTCAAGGTATTTATTAAAGTTTGTCAGATTTCTCTCTTTCTTTTGTTTTTAACCACACCAGATTTCGTTTTGGTCTGGAAATACATTGTCTATCAGGGTTCGTACGGGTCATGGAAAAACATGGAAAGTCATGGAATTTTACAAATTCGTTTTCCAGGCATGGAAAGTCATGCAATTTTGATTTGGGTCATGGAAAGTCATGGAAAATGAAAGTTACTGAATGAATCATGGGTTAGTTAACTTTAATGAGTGAGACGAAACAGAAAACTCATCAGATTTTACTTACAGAAAGCTAGATTCCAATGATATTAGACGTCGTATAGGTAAATAGGTATTTCCTAAAGACTAACTATTTTCTTTCTTGAAATTATTTACTGTGCTGGAAAAATCTCAAATCGACAATAGTTTTTGATATATTGCCAAGAAACAGATGGTCAAAATTAGGTCATGGAAAAAGCCATTGAAAGTCATGGAATTTCACAAGGTCGAAACAGTACGAACCCTGTCCATGCACTTGGGACGTTTTTTTGAAACAGCTAGTATACCTATATATGAATTATTGTATATTTACGGACAAAAGACTTTATAGGGCTGATCAGGAAGAGTACTCAAACTTTGTTTGAAAATAGCCAAGAGACCCATGTATGCCCAAATGCTTTGCTGCACAAGATGAGCGTAGCAGCTAGTGCGGTTGTCGAATGAATGTTAAAATTTTTATATGTTTACCACACAAACATGTAATTTATTGTTTTAAACAATAAACAACTTGTCCAAAATTGGCCACATTCACGAAGTTTGCCTGATGAATATTGCAGATGTCTTGATGTTTTTTGAAAAATATATGCTTGAGAGTGTCATTAAAAATACTAAATAGTTAACCTTGCACCCCAAGAAAATGCCCATTGCTACAAGCATAAAGACGTAAGAAGAAATGATCCCATATGTCCAGTTGGAAATAAATAGAATGTTTGGCACCAATTTGATAATTTGTTCTGGAGTCATTTTCATTTCATTTTTGTAAAAACGGAAACTCTTCAAATTCCTCCGATCAGAGTGAACACACATGTTTGCAGGGCTCGTACGGGTCATTGAAAACCTGGAAAGTCATGTAGTTTCAACATTTCAAAATCCAGGCTTGGAAAACTTGGAAACCCAAAATTGGTCATGGAAAGTTATTGAAAATCTGACCTGTGTGTCGACGAAGTAAAATGATTTCATTAATCATAACAAACAGCTTCATAATCCATAATTTTTTGGGACCATTTCATAGTTTTAGGTCATGGATTTTGTAAAATAAGGTCGTGACAAGTCATGGAATTTTGATATAAAATATGTGTAGGAATCCCATGTTTAGTTTTTAATTCGAAGCACTGTATTCATGATCAAACTCGAGTAGAGAGATGTCATTTCTGTCACAAATTATCCAACTTTTGGAACACTTGATGTTTAAGAGCCGAAGGCTGAGGCTGGTGAACTAGCGGTCCAAGAGATGAGTAAAATATTGGTAAAGAAGAACAATAGCATGCAAAGCTTTATATGATTGGATGAGACGTTAAGGTGGCTCCAACCTGTTTTCCATTTTGCTGTGCCACTGAACTTTACAAAAGGCTTTCTAATATGTCATGATTGATTCGTGGAAACAGAAATTCCGATGGGAGTACAATGGCTAACAAGCCGAAAAGTTATTGGAACACCAGCTATCAATAACTAGCAGTAATCTTTCACCCCAAATGAGTAAGCCTTTCAGTGGCAATGAAAGTGAAAACCTGTTATGAACCACGTTAAATTCCAAGTTGATACATCGGCAAAAGGCAGTGCAATCCCACTACAACTTTACAACAGCTTGAAGGGCAACGGTCCAGTGATGTATTCCAGTGACACGTGTGGAGAAATCTTACTTGAGTGTACTTGCAGAGATTTCCCACAAGAAATGCATTGCTATGTTGGCGACAAAACTGTAATGCTAATCCTGAACCTGCGAACATATCTGGAACTAAACCTTACCAAGAAAGTAGATTCCCTACTGACTCGGGCAGATATTTTCAACACTTTCAGGACTTGTTCAGTGGGTTAGGAAAACTCCCTGTCTAGCACCACTTACAGATTGATCCAACAGTAAGTTTCCGCCGTGCACCATTAGCCATGCGCACCTTTTCCAAAGGGGGATTTGACTGGATGCAGCAACTTTGAGTTATTACAACTTTAAGCAAATTAGCAGCCGAAATGGTCACAGTAGTGAAGGATCTGCATTGATCCACGATGTTTAAACAGAGCCATCAAGCGCGAGCAGTATCCATTGCCAACAATCAAAGAAGTGCTCTCGAGGTTGCCAAGCAAGAGTGTCTAGCAAATTTGATTCCAGATCTGGATTATGGCAGCTACTAGACAAATAGTCTAGTAAAATGAAATGACAAACTTCAACACAATGTTCGGTCACTACAAGTTCAACCGACTCCCCTCCGAAAGTTCGTCAGCCACCGAGGTTTTGCAGAAAACTATGAATCAAGTGTTCTAGGGACGTGACCATGTTGAAGTGATTGTTAACGACATCTTGGTTTGAGGCAAGGATGATCAAGAACAAGATCAGAGAGCATTAAGCATGCTGGAGAGAGCTCGCCAGGCAAACTTTAAGCTGTAGAAAGAAAAGTGCGACATGAGAGCATCTACCTCGAGTTACATCGGTCACCAGTTGACATCTGATGGAGTAAAGCCTGGTCCCACGAAAATTCGTGCCATCAGAGAAATGCCTACAATGGTTCCTTGGAATAGTACAACATGTAACTGAGTTCATACCAAATCTCTCTACAATAACCGCACCCCTACGGCAGTTGACAAAGAATGGTACTGAGCGGTCCTGAGAACCAGAACACCGAGCCACTTTCGACCAGCTCAAGCATTCTTTGGTTGAGCCAGTACCGAGGTATTATGATGTCATTCTGTCCGTGGATTGCAGCACCGGCCTTGGAGCAGTGTTGTTTCAATTAAGACAATCAACCTGTGGTCTACACATCAAGAGCCCTCACATCCACTCAAACCCGTTACGCTGAAATCGAGATTGTTGACTGTACCGAAAAAGATGGTGGCTGTACATTTTACCACAATACCTACAAACCTAAAAGAGCCAGTAGGCATAGAGAAAGCCATATCACTTTTGCGATATTCCCCCCTGCACAGTAACAATGTGGTGTATACTTGGTTTGAAGTTTTTATAACTTTTCTGTGCGTTCTTACGAGCATTTTTAGGATTTTCGTGTGCCAAGAATTATGGGTAAACGATACAGTCGCCATCTTTTTCGGTACGGTCAATTATTGGCCATCATGTTTAACTGTGAGAAATTCCATGACTACATCTGTTATTCGGTCAAGTAAATGTGGAGACAGGACCAAAGCCTCCAGAGATCACCTTTCAGAAACCGTTACATCAAAGGCCTTCTGGGGGAGGGGAAGGGGGGTACACCTATGATTGGATGTTTGAGGGTTAGGAAAAATACCCTAAAATGCCTCGCCTTGAAATTGCACAAACCTAAAAAGAAAAACCAACCCTGGATTATCACCCCGAACTCAAAGTAGTTAAATATTTTTTGTTGTCTATTTTAGGCTATTTTAATGATAACCGCCATTCTGAAGTTTAATAGTAACAATGCATACTGTTGTAGACTTTTCACCCATAGAAATATGCAATGTTAAAATACTTCAGCTCATGCCAAAGTGACCCCCGAAAAATATAGGATTGCGAATTCCAACCCCTAAACAATATGACATGGTACGAGCTGTAACAAAAAAGTCCTTCCCCAAAGCATTGAGCATACCATATTTGGCCGTTTCTCACATAGTTTAATTTTCTGTTTTTTTAAACAAACTTATTTCCAGGATTTGAAAGGCAACTCTGAAGACCAATCCTGTATATTTAATATGGCATCTTAATTTAAAAAAAAAACACAAGAGACACTTCATTCGTTAATATATTGGTTTATTGTGAGTAACCAGGCAAGTACATTTGGCCTGTGGTTATCTACAGTCATGATCTTATCATTTGTATATTAAATACCTTAAATAACTCTGTGACTCAGGACATCTGAGCCATTCAACAACCTTTCGAAGAAAATGTCAAAGATCAACATGTACAAAAAAATATGTGCCAGGCCCAAAGTGCTGAATTTAGAAAGTTGGCAAAAAAACTTCAGTCTGCAAAAAATCTGCCATTTGAATTAATGACCCTTTTTGCACACAAGTGTAGACAAGATACAGAACGGTGCTTAACGTTAAAAATCCACCCAAATTCTGTACAATTACAATCTATTTTGCTCTGATTAATAGAAGTAGGAAAAACTTCTTTGAGTAAAACTAACAACAGCTCAGAAAACTCCATATAAATTGAAGACAGTATCTATTTTAACTCGTGCCCTGGTGAAGACAATGAATGTTCCAACCTTTGAACTAATTACAAGTCAAAACCCATAGAATTACTGTTCACTAATAGTAGAACTATTGGTGTTTGTTCTTTGCCAAAAATCTCCATAAGGTTTGAAAACTTGACAATTGTATTACGGTAATATAAAACAATTACCGGTACTTCAGCAGGACCAGAGTCAAAACCAAAGAAATCAATTGTACTTGTAACAAATTAACATATCACAAAACAGCTAAAATCTAGTACTGTTGGTTACAAGAACTGTCATTAGTCATGTGCAGATGAAATAGTGAACACTATAATAGTTTCCACAGCATAACGTGCGATTACTATACTCGTCTGTATATTTCCTGAAATTGCTGAAGGTACCCAAGCTACTGCATGCTATGTTAAAACAAATACACTCGGAAAATAACTGTTTACTTTACAAAAGCAATTTATAGAGAGCTCTTAAAGTAACTTTGCAACATTTTCTGTCAAGTTATTGTTTTTAAGAAACTTTTATTTTGTCAAAATCTTTCCTCCTGCAAACACTAAAACGAGGCTTCTAGTCTAAAATAACTGGAGGAGCACTTAAAGTAGGCCAAACCCAACTCTTTCCCATTATTCTGCAACACTGAACTTTAAGAAAGGCTTTCTCATCTATTCATGATGGATGCGTGCCAGTTCTGTTGGCTACTGTTATAACTTTTTACCTTATCTCCCACCATAAATTTTGTTTCCATGGCAACTTGATGGAGCCTTAAAGACATCCTATTTAGAGCAAAGGCTGCATTTTAAACAAAAAATCTGTGAGCATCCTTTTTGATTTCATTAAAATTGTTTGCATATATAAAGGACCATGTTTAACAGATTTTTTTTAAAATATGTCAACAGGTTTCGGCGCCACCTTAACATTTGAAAAAATATGGTGGGACCAAAACCTGTTGACAGAGTTTTTAAAAAAAAATTCCTTAAATATATGCTCCTTGATGTGTAAACAATTTTGGTGCATTCAGCATCAGACTAATTTTTGAGTAAAATGCAGTCGAATGCTAAAAATAGAGTGTATTTGTGGCCCTGTCAAGTTCACATCGAGAAAAAAATTTCAGTGGGAGTAAAAGGGTTGATAAGCTGAAAGGATATTGTAACACCAACTATAAACAAGTAGCAGTAATCTTTCACCATAAAATGAGCAAGTCTTTCATAAAGGTCAATGGCAATAAAAAAGAGAAACTGTTTTGAATCACTTTAAGGGAAAACTGTTACAAATTATATGTTTTATCTACATTGCCTGGTTGTAATGTAATGTAATGTAATGTAATATAATGTATTAAATTTTATTAAGCAATGAATGACTTGTTGTATTTTCACACAAGGGAACCAAAACACTGAAGCAACTCAGTAAGAAAATCGAGATCTCAAAAAATTATTTAAAATAAATTACTATTGTATGTCATGTAAGAAAACAAATTAATGAAAAGTATGAACAAGTCACAAACTGGAAGACATTTGTTTTAAATTGGACAACTTAATGACGGGACATTTTCAGAATAGTTTGCAATCTCTCAAAGTACCACTACACAGTAGAAGGTTGACAGAAATATTTGAACAGAAAACAGCAGTTCATTCACAAGAACATCCTAGAACAAAGAGAGAACATCCAGCTTTACTCAGCTTTGTCAGTTCTGACCAGTCAGAACAACGTTCGGTACAATCCCAACCTTTCTTCTCACTACTGTGTTACTGGGATTTCGAGGATCAAATAAATTATATATCCTAATGATTAAATCTGTTCTAGATACAAGGGCATTATCTAATTAAAGTGCTCTCACTGATGCTTACACCAACTTAGCTGGCAGAAATGGTACCAGAGAAGCCTTCCAAGACAAATTTTAAAGCAGAATAATTATTGTTTAAATAAGTGACTAGAATGGAGGGTACTGTACTGGAAGTCTTTAGAGATTTCAGTTAAGTGAGAAAATTTGAACTTTACATATTAATAAAAAAAGGAAAACTATTAAAAACTTGCGATGTATATGGCAAGTTTTACCACTAATTATTTCTTCAACTATATTAAATGTAGCATACACGGAAAGTTTCAGTTGTTAAAAATATGCTTGTGTATTATAATATAATTCATTACGAAAAGTTACATCCAAGGAGATTGTTTTAAGTATCAGGTTCCTTATTCTGACTTAATTTTACACATAATAAATTTCATGATTTCAAAAAGTTTAGTAGCAAAATGTAGTCCTCATGAAATTTAAAATTGTAAAAATTAATACTAAATACATGAGCACTCAAAATGTATTTACCAATTCAGCATGAACAAGTCAAGTCTAGGAATAAACCAGATCAAATATTACATTGTACTGTAGTAGTAGTACTTGACCTTTGAATCTGTGCATACATATTATACAAACTTGTATTTGTTTGTTGATGTTTCTTTGTTCTTGAAAATTGTAGTTACATTTTATTGGTGAAGTAAATTTTCAAAAACATTTTTCTCCAGTTAAATAAATTGACAAGATGATCTTATTCACAAAACAAAATATCATTGAACTGGGAACTTTCCATAACAGCAGGAAATAAATACAACATATTCAAGAATTAAAGCACGCACAAAATTAAGTAAGAATAAGGTACACATTTAGTCAAGATATATAAAAACTTCCAAGTTGATTACGAAGTTCATCCACAAGTAGGACTTTAGTGGTACAAGAGGGTATAATTTAGTTGAATCTTTTTTCTATGCTATATCTTTTTAATTTTTACAATTTTTTACAATTTATCTTATTTCTTTCAACAACACCTCCAACTTGGCCATTTCCACACTACACTTTGTTACACAAGATATAGTCAAAAGTTTTTAAGACCATGCTCTCATGTTGAAACAACACTCTTTGACTAGCCAAACAGGCAAAGTTAATAATTCCTCCAAATGTCATAAATGTGGTTTATAATATTATTCTAAAACAAACTCTGCTTGGTTATTTCAAAAACACCAAGAAAGACATTTGCTGTTTTTCAAAATAAAATAAGCCATTTTTATGAATATTCTTTTCTGGTCTAAAGAACCAGCACACTGTTGATAAACGTTTTTAAAACACAAGCGCACAGTGTCTCATAATCAAAGGAGGCATAAGTGACCGACAAGCTTCACAAAACAAAGCTCTTGAACTGGTCAATTACCTCAAGTGTATACACGAAGTTCTATGTGTTTCACATGCAACATACAATCTTGTGCCTCAAGATGGACTGGGCTTCTACTCCAGCATTACAAAATCGGTAGAATTCCTACTGAGTCGCTGGAACCGTAGCAGCAAGTGGTGGCACAACAGAGAGAGCTGGTTTCACTGCAACTTTGGGTATTGAAGGCAATGTTGTAAACGGAGAGCTGTTGCTGAAGATTATTTTTACCTTGGAAGTATCAGGACATAAAATCTGTGGCCGGTCCAACTTCCTGCAGAACATACACAACAAAAATTTGTGAGCACATGATGTCTCGTTCAGCAACACTACAAAAACTAACAAGGAAGCTTCTGTGGAAGTGAAATCGACTTAGACTAAATTACTAGCAGGAACAATAAAAGAAACAATGTTTAAATCATTAGCAAAATAATTATTGTTCTAATTAAATATTTAGTGTAATACAATGTGGCTACACAAACCGAGGACACCCAAACAATTTTTTGCAAATTTACCAATCACCATTGGAGCTGAGAACAATAAAATTGCCACAAATGTTTCTGAATGGCAATTACAATATTTCTTGCAGGACTACAGGAGCAGGAAACTCAAATTAAGAAATTTTGTTTTCAGTTGCAATCATTGAATATCCAAGTTTGTGGCAATTTCATTTTCTCAACTTGATTTGTGATTGGCTAATTTCTAAAATAAATGTCTTGGCGGCCTTGGTCCAAATAATATATAGTCAATCTGCAAAACTGTAACATAACACCATGTTACAACCAAAGGGATGGGGTGCTGGGAATGTTCCACAGAAATTATAACTTTCAAGCCCAAAGGATTATTTTTTATCAAATTTACTTTAATCCTGTTGGCTTGTTCAAAATAATTTTGCTTCCAGAGTCAAAAGGCACAAAAGTAATCACTTCAGAGTTTCTCAACTTTTAGAGCTAAGATACTATATATGCTGTAAGAATTAGTAAAAAATTATTATTAATACCAAATAATTTGGCACTTAATATATAATATCCCCAGGTCTACAAATTTAGATTTTAAGTCACTAGTAGCAAATTGATAGTGGGAAAATTCTCACCAGCAAAATTTCTTAGAAGGAAGAACAGCAATTGATAGGAAAACCGTTCAATTAAGAAGCCTTTGGTTGATTTGTGGCACCTTTACGGAGTTGCTTGTTGCAGAACAAAGTTGTCTTAACAGCTTCCTTTGACTAATTGCCTTCATTTCCTGCAGATTTTTCTTCTTCATGTTTGAAATACTTTTGTAATTACTTGCTTTTGTACATAAAAGTAATTTATATTCACATTTAATATATTGTTAAAATAGTTTAGTTTACTAACTAGCACAATATGGCCAGTGAGAATCTTCTGCTAGCAAAAGAGCACTTTTTAGTGATAACTAAAAAGTGATTCTTGAGAATTTTTGCTTCATATTGTAATCATATACATGCACATTGAAAATATGCATTGCCAGAATTTTAATAAAGAAACAGTTCTTGAGGGAATTGCCACATGATCTCAAATGGGGAAACAAACCAGCAGTTGAAAGAGGACTCTTGCTATCTGGGTTTAATCACTTTTTCAAGTACTGAATTTAAGGATTTTCAAGGACTTTTCATCCAAAGGCATTCACTCACCCGAAGTAAAGTTCTCTAGACAAACAAATTACAATAAAGCTTTCACACATGACTTGTTATATTTTATTGCTTTTTCATGTTCTACAGTGCTATTTTCAAGGACATTCAAGGACCAAAGTCTAAAATCAAGGGTTGGCTCTAAATCTACCTATCTACCTCCCCCCAAGGAATACTTCTTGGTTAGAAGACCATCCTCCCCCACTCCCCTCAACCCACTGAAATTTCAGTTCAGGACCATGAATAAAATTCTCTAAAAGTTGGATTCTGAGACCCCTGTGCTTGAAATAATGGATCAGCGGTCAATATCTGGCCAGTATAATTCCATGATTGAACAAGTTTTTAATTTAAAAAAGACTGTATGGCTGAGCTAAAACTATTTGTCCTGCACTCGACTGGTGAGCCATCACCTGTTTGTTATTTGGAGCCCTGACCTTCGTGGGGGGGG
>JAOEHT020183939.1:0-11461 GCA_025448195.2 Parazoanthus atlanticus | reverse complement strand
ATCATAAAATGGCAGCCAGTTGAGTCTACGAAACAACGTGGTGGTTCTCTCGTCTCTCGTTTTTACATTAAGAATTACCCTCGCCGCCCTTTTCTGCAACTTGAATACTCTTCTTAAATTTGATGTTGATGTTGACGACCAGATTGTACTGCCGTACAAGAGAACAGGTTTGATGGTACAGTTATAAAACTGAACGCGCTCATTGTGTGGTAGATAACGTCTAATTGAGCGCAAAAGTGCAACACGCTTTGAGATTTTCGTACATAAAATGTCCACATGTTCATCGAATGTCATATCCTGGTCGATAGAAATTCCAAGTAACTTGTGGCAAGAAACCTGTTGAGATTGGTGCCATCAGTTGTGCAGATTTGCATTTGTTGATCATCAGGGGGGAGCTTGGATTTCAATCTCTTGCAGGTTATAAGCATCGACTTGGTTTTAACAAAGCTCAAATGCAGGCGATTATTCTTCGACCAGCATTCCAGGTCCACAGCACCCTTTTTAAGGTTTTCGCGAAGACTTTCAGTATCAGACCACAGGGAAGAGCTGTTAAGAGTGGCATCATCAGCAAATATGTCCACAATAATATTATTAGATAGTGATTCCGGCAGGTCATTAATAAAAATGATGAAGAGAAGTGGAGCAAGTACAGACCCTTGTGGTACTCCATGTGTAAGATACTGAGGCGAGGACAACCTGTTGTTTATTGCTGTGACCTGTTTGCGAGATGTGAGGTACGACTTGATCAGTTGCAGACTGCAGTCATCTAGGCCGTATATACGTAGCTTTTTCATTAAGACATCATGGTCTACGACGTCGAAAGCTTTCGTGAAGTCGGCAAAAACAAAACCGTTAACACGGTTATTTGAAGCCCTGTCAATAATGTTGATCAAAGCCGTTTCTGTGGAGTAGTGTTTTCTGAAGCCAGACTGGAACTTGAACAGTAGGTTGTTGTCATTGAGGAAGGCAAGGAGGCAATTATGTAAATGGCGTTCGAAGACTTTGGACAACACCGGGAGCACGGAGATCGGGCGGTAGTTACTTTTGTCATACTTGCTTTTGCCCTTGTGAAGTGGAATCACCTTTGCCTCCTTCCACACCGATGGAAAGGTTCCGCTCGTTTTACAGGTGTTTATCAGCTTCGCCAGAGAAGGAGCAATCACTGGTGCCGGCAATCTTCAGTAATCGGGCACTCAGCCCATCGGTGCCAGTCGCCTTGTCTGATGGTATTACTTCCAGTAAACGCTGGATCTCAACTGATCTCCTGTGCAGTTATCGTCGGAAAGGACAGGATGTTATTAGTTCCTTTATGTTTATTGACGAATTCGGTCACTACTGCGAGATCAAATGGCTCTTGGTTTTTGTCGGCCAAATTCTGCGCTACACTGGAGAAATGATTGTTGAATATCTCAGCTTAATTCAATATCGTCACGAACTTGGATTCCATTTTCTTCCAGATACAGCGCATCGTCAGACTCTCTGTCATTACCAGAGAGGTGTCTCATGGTCGACCAGAGTTTTTTAGGGTTACCGCGGTTTTCACTGAAAGTTTGATGAAAGTAGTTTTGCTTCGCAGATCTAATTTCAGATGTGACTTTGTTTTTTGCTCGTTTGAGTGCAGTCCAATCTTCAGAATTGTTTGATTTCTTTGCCCTTTTCAATAAGTGATCTCGAGATTGCATAAGTTTTATTATTTCAGGTGTTAGCCATTTGGGTTGAGTTTCATTTTTGACACGCTTCTTCTTCAGGTGCATTACTCTCTATAGCCTCATTTAGAAGACCTATCCAGCATTTCAACAGTGTCCTCAGTGTCATCGAATACAAAAGCTGTGCCCCAGGGGGTCTCTTCAAGAGTTCGTAGGAATTTGGAGTTGTCGAGCCTTTTGATATTACGATAAGTGATATATTTGTGTGACTTATTCATTCCAGAATAGTGTTTATATACGCGACCTCACAAAATGGGAAGATGATCAGAAATATAAATGTCTGGTGTCTTAATGTTGACAATGTGCTTCAGTTTGTTGCTCCAAATGTGATCGATGCAGGAATTGCTTGCTGGCCGAGTGATCGCTGAAACCATTTGAATAAACTTGATATCTCTGAGATCTTTGACTAAGCGATGACGCTTGAAGTCACCTTTGAGATAATCTACATATTAAAATTGCCAACTAGAATAGTTTCCAAGTTTAGGAGGTGCGCTCTCTCAATATTATCGGCTAGCTTTTTATCATAAATTATTCAGCCTTAATGTTAGGTGGTCGGTAAATTCCCGAAAGCAGGAGTGGTCTCTTGGATTTGAATGGACACACTTGAATCCAGAGCGCTTCTAGCTCGCTGTCCTCAAGATCTGTCCGCCACTAACATTCAGATCACTGTTAGCATATACATGTATTATAACTCCACCTCCAGAACCATGTTTATGATCCCTTCTCAGCAGATCAAATCCTTGTATTTGATAAAGTTCTTCAGTGGTCTTGGAGTCAAAAAACATCTCTGATAAAACAAGAATATTGGTGCCATTGTCACTTACAACATGCATTTTGATTTGTTCAAACTTCGATTTTGTCAGATAATTAACGTTCCAGTGACCAAAGCGTAGTCCTTTGCAAGGAAGTTTTAAAGAGTTTAAACTGATTGTTGGTGGTCCGGGGTTTGGACAAATATCTCCACTTAGCATCAAGTACAAGGAGAAGTTAAATTCTGCCATCAAGACAAACTTCAAGTTGGTCAATAAAGAGAGCAACTGTTTAGTCTTTGGGATGAGCGTCATCTTGGTATGGTTCTTAGCGTGGAAGTCGATAACTCTATAATCAGGAACACTGGTGTATATTCCGGCATGGAAATCACACAGTTGGTCATGTAAGTCTCTTATTTCTGTTCTCCCTGAGTTGCTGGACTGCAGAGATTTGATGACGATAACAAAAATCAGAAATAGCAGGAGGTCTCTCGAAACGCGACCAGCCGCCATGATTGTTATTCAGAAGGTGTATACATGTATGTACAGTATGTATATACCCTACCAACATCCTACCATCGCCCAAACTGCAGTACGGTGCTACACCCAACCCAGCAAGGTTAGACCCCTCAATAGTCCCTCTTGCTGTTTTGAAGTTTGACCATTCCAATGGTTGGGTGCCTCTACCTAAGCCAAGTGTATCGCCACCACCTATCATGCTGAAAAACGTGTTGGTAGGGCTATGGTGAGAAAACACTGAGCGATGAAATATGCAGAAAGAGATAGAACAGACAGCTAGGGAGGTAGAGGGAGCTTAGCCCCTCACTTTGGACCAAGTGGCCACCCCATCACCCATTACTACTACATTTCTCTTTCCTCCTTTTCTCTTTCCTTTTCTTTTGACATAATGCATGGAGTAGTTGGAGCTCCAAAGCCGTGGATAGGCAACTTGTCTAGGAAAAGGAAAACTCCAAAATCAAACCCCTGCTGTCTTGCAGTTGGCCTTGGTTGGCAAAGACTAGGAGAGGGAAACTCTAATATAAAACCTGCGGTTGATACTACCTCCACCATCTCGATTTATTCGATGTCACATGGGTGCAAGGTGGTTGATACATAGAGAGTGGCATAGGTGCATGTTGTACAAGCATATGTCACATTAAGATGTACAGATGTCTCACCAATTATTCATCTTATTAATTTCTTGTTACACTCTTAAGTCCTTTGGTGATGGAGAAATAGTGATGTGTACAGACCTGACCAGTTGGAAGCACACAGCCATAACTCTGCACAATAACGGCTTGAATCTTATCCTAACGTCGCTATCACACTTTCACAGACAGAGACTGATTTCAGCAGAGATTCTTGTGTCTGAGCAGCCCTATTTAGGAGAACACTGCTCACCCAGATACTTGGGAAGAATTCAGGGCTCAAAATAAGCCATGTCCCTTGTCCCGGACAACCATAAAATGGCTTGCGACAACTACATCTTGTACTTGGTTTGTCCAGGGGACAGCTGGATTCTTTCTGTTAGGATAACTTGTAATCAAATTTATATGCACCACTCTCAGTCAAAATATGCGAAGATCAATGTATATACGTAAAACTGTAAATGTGGATGAATTTTAGAATGCTGGTCAACACTTTGTTTGGTTTGCAATTTCCTTCAAAGATTTGAAGGTACTCACGAACAAGTAGCAATATTTCCAATGCAGATTACTGTATAACCCCAAATAGCATTATGCAGATTGCAGTATTGTTGCATTAGGGACCAGTCATTATTTATGGCCGGGGTGGAGGCTGAAGAAAAAATGGTGGGGTAACTAAAAACACCACATTATCTTAGGTGGGGTAAAAGAAAAATTCGTGAAATTAAGGGTGGAGTAAAAAAGTAATTATAACTGTATTTCTGTATTTCCATTGGTGGGGTTGAAGAATCTTTTGTTTTGAAAAAGGTTGGGTCAAACACTTCTTGTGTTCCTCAATAATTTCTCTTTAGCCCCCAATTGGCCATAAATAATGACTGCTCTCTTAATCAGAGTTGTTGATTTTATACATTTAATAGAACATTCTGCTTCATGATTTATTATGCTATTGTAAATACTATTGTAAACACACGAACTTCAGTTGATATGTATCGCAGTCATTAAGTTGAGCAACAACAGAAACGGAGAGCAATTCATTTTGGTCATGCTACTGTAATGTAGTGCCTTGGTTGTTAAATGTTGACAGTTCACCCTCAATGGACATGTTGCTTTGATGCTGGGACAAGTTACTGTTAGCTGGGACAACCAATATGTTAGTCTTGTTTGTCCCTCGGCAACCATCAGAAAGAGCTTAACTTCAAGCCCTGGGGAAGATGCTAGAAAAGGTGCATTAGACATTATCTGTCTGGCACCCCAGCTGGTTCTTATTGTGGCTAATGGCGGTTCACTCAAGCAGTAGCAAAACATATGCAAAAGATCGAATATCACTAAATATCTCTTGTTTGAATGTCAGAACCCTTCTGGATGTTGAGTCATCTGGTTGTCCAGAACATAGAACTGCTCTAGTTATTAGGAGCTACAAAGGTTTAACATTGACATAGCGGCTCTCTCTGAAACAAGAATTTCTGGCCAGGATGAGCTGACCGAAGACAAATCTCGGTTTAACTTGTTCAGGGTTGGAAAACTAAATGGGGAAAAGTGAGGAGGAGTTGGCTTTGCCATCAGAACCTCCCTGGTTGAGCAAGTTGAGCAACCGACATCTATCAATGATCGTATCATGAAAATGAGGGTTCTGCTCTTATGTGGGCGATATCTATCTATGCTCTCAGTTTATGCTCCCACACTAGACGCCCCCCTGGAAACTAGCATGTCATTTTACGAAGCTCTTCATAATGCCATTTCTTCCATCCCAAAGGATGATAAGCTTATGCTTCTTGGAGACTTTAATACTAGGGTTGGAAAGAACCATGCAACCTGGAATATAACGCGATTGGTTGCTGTGGTATTGGCAAGATAAATTACAATGGTCTTCTCTTACTTGATCTCTGTTCATAATTCAACTTAGCTGAAGTTGAAGCACAAAGTTACCTGGACTCATCCAAGATCCAAACATGGCCACATGACTGACTACATCATCACTCAGAAAGATAATATCGGGGATGCTTCTAATGTGCATGTATTACACAGTGCAGAATGTGGAACTGATCATTCTATGGTTCGTGGAAAGTTCAAGTATTATATTCGGAAAAAGTCTCGGATGACTGGGGTCCAAGTGCCAAAACGTATCAATGTTGCTAAATTAGAACATCCAGATACTCGTGAATCCCTTTCTGATGCATTTGACAGCCTACATTTTGATGGTTCTTGGGTTAACTTCAGGAAGCAAGTCTACTCTGTGGGTGTTGATGCCCTTGGTCTTACACAAAAGCAGCATAGAGACTGGTTTGATGAAAACGACCACAACATCAACCAGCTACTCTCCACGAAACATGAACTTTATAAATTGTTGCTCAACAAGAATCTGAGCAATCCCCCTGCTGTCGAAAAAGCATACAAAGAGCATAAGGCCACTGTGCAACGAGAGCTGAGAAGGATGAAAAATGAGTGGTGGTCCAATATTTCAGAAGAGATCCAGAGTGCGTACGATAGGAAAGATTCTAAAACTATGTACTCCCTTCTACGGAAGGCATTTGGTCCACACACATCTAATGTGGTACCTTTGAAACCCAAGGATGGCACGTAACCTTAAAGGACCCAGTAGGTATAACTCAATGCTGGCACGAACACTTTACAAATCTTTTTGAGGTCAATTTTGTAGTTATCGACAGTTTACCCCAACACGACATTATTCATCTCATGGACCTGACCCCAACTATTGACAAAACTCACTCAGCACTTAAGCAGATAAACTCTGGGAAAGCACCTGGGTTAGATGGCATCCCGGCAGAACTCCTGCAACACAGAGGTGAAAACATACTGTCTTCTATTCATAACATGACCACTCTCTCCTGGGAGGTAACTCCAATACCGCAGGACTGGGTTGATGGCATCTTAGTGTCCATTTTCAAAGGCAAGGGATCCAAATCTGAATGTGATCATTACCGCGGTATCACTCTTTTGGAGGAAGTTGGCAAAGTGTTGGCCAGGCTGTTGCTGAACAGGTTGATGGAATATACATGTACATGCCCTAAGGTCATCCCTGAGACTCAATGTGGATTCAGGTCAGGGAGAGGGACAATGGATATGATTTTCTCTGCACGTCAGATCCAGGAAAAATGTATTGAGCAGTAGATCCCACTGTATCAAGTCTTTGTTGAACTCACAAAGGCCTTTGACACCGTAAACAGAGAGGCCTTGTGGAAAATCCTTGGGAAGCTCGGGTGTCTACCAACTTTCATACACATGCTGAAACAACTGCATAAGGATATGAAGGCCTATATTACTGTCAGTGGCACACTTTCTGATAAGATTTCTGTTGACAATGGTGTCAAAGAGAGAGACCTCCTGGTCCCATCTTGTTTTCCATCTATTTAGCTGTGTTACTCATGTTTGCGTTTAATAATTGTGACACTGGCATTTATTTAAGGTTTTGAACATCAGGAAAGGTTCTTAATCTGAGACGTTTTGATGCCAAAAGAAAGAACCTTTGAAATGCTTCTTTGCAGACTGCAATATGCTGGCGATGCTGTCTTTATTGCTCATAGTGTAGAAGATATACAGCTCATAATGGATCAGTCATCCTTTGCTTGCACTGCATTCGGGCTCACAGTAAGTCTGAAAAAGACGAAAGTGATGTTCACTCCTGCACCAGGTGAACCATATATCCTGAGCCAAATATTGTTATACAGTAAATGACACCAGATTGGATGTAGTTGACACTTTCGTATATCTTGGGAGAACTTTGTCTAAAGACGGATCTTTGAATGCTGAAATACACTTGCGCATTCAAAAAGCATCTGTTACCTTTGGAAAGTTGGAAAAGAGAGTATGGTCTGATCGTACATATACTATTTCTCTGTTCAAGACTAAAATCAGCGTATATAAGGCATGTGTTCTGACAAGTCTTCTGTATTCGTCTGAGACTTGGACAACGTATCGTCGGCATCTAAAATGGCTTGAGAGATTTCATCAGAAGTGTTTGCAGCGAATTCTCAGGGTCAGTTGGTAAACTTGCACTCCAGACACCGAGGTACTTCTCTGAGCTGATTGCTCGAGTATCGAGACTCAAATTGTTTGTAGTCAAATGCGATGGTCTCGATATGTGGTACGCATGGAAGACACCCCTCTTCCAAATCATCTCTTTTACGGCCAACTGAAAATTGGAGAGCACCCACATCACAAGCCTAAGAAGAGATTCAGGGACTGCATTAAGGGCAACTTGAAACTTCTGGAAATTGACATTGATTCATGGGAAGTGCTAGCAGGCAATCGAAATGAATGGAGAAGATCTGTGAAGGTTGGGTGTAACTCGCTCGAAATGAAGAGGTTTGAACATGCTGAGCTCAAGCGGAACCTTGGAAAAAAGGACAATTAGTGGTGTGCCTGGTGACTTGAATAGCTGGTTAGTAAGGCTGGATATGTCAACCATGTCAAATCACATGCAAGTTCTCAAGCTCATGTCATTTGTGCCAGTTTGCCTCTTCAGCCTCAGGGTCATACCTGTCTACTGTGCAATAAGGTCTGCAAATTCGCACCAGGACTAAAGAAGCACATGTTTGTTCATAAAGATCTGATTCAACAACCTGATCCAATCAATCCCTGCAAGACATCAGATTCTGTCTGCCACATCTGCTTCAGATCTTGCAAAAGTGCTTCCGGACTTAAGAGCCACCTGAGAGCTCACAGATGCAAGAATCAACATAAAAATTATATAGTTACTGAGACAGCTTTCATCTGCTTTACAAAACTCCATTATGATAGTGGTATTCAAGCTGAATCACTACAATACCTCTATATAGCTTTTAACAAAAAATGAAGTTAATAATTAATTCCTACTTTTTCAGTTCATTATTCAAATTCTGATAAGTTTTTAAGTGGATGGTGATGAAAGTGTTGAATAATTATATAACTTAGCATATACCTGTGTATAGTGAGCAGGTGCTTTTTCTTTTTCTTTAATATACATATCATATATCATTGAAAAATCTACTTTATTACTTCCTTTACTAGCCATCAACATTAATCTTTGTTGATTTACAATTTAACTAGTAACAATATTTGTTCCAGGCCACTCTGTTCAGTCCCAACTGGGCCACATCTAATGGATACTCACATGTTTATTGATATTAATTGAGGTATATTCATGAAATTAATCTGTCTCCCTCTGACTTACCTGTATCATGTCATGGGAGAACACAACTGAAAGTCTAGAAAGGTCTGGAAATCTTAAAAAAATACTTTTTCAAGGCACTTGAAAGTCTGGAAGTGTATGGAAGATTATTAACTTATGGAAGATAAAGTTAATGCCTGGAAAAAGTCCTAGTTGTACTTGCAAGCTTTTGCATTATTGCTGCCAGCCACCTTACTGGTTTAAGCAATTGTCAATCTGGTCTTGTGCTGCACGCACTTGACTTTCAAATATTTGGCAAATACATGTATGTGACCACAAAACTGAGTTCTTTCCTTGACTTGTATCCATACCAGCCCAAGGTTATGACTTAAAAATAGTAAAACAATATTCATCAAATTGCCTGGTTAAAAAACTCATTCTGCAATCAGACATTAAGCTTTTTTATAGTATTTTACAGGTCTGCCAATTTTGTTTTGACTTATGAATGGCATTTCCTCCTTTTGTATATTGTCAGTTTCAGTGTTAACCTTGTTGTTGCTGCAACTTTGTTGAATTGACATCAGGACTACCACGGTGTATTGCCTTAAACTTTAATTGTGAAAAAGCAAGAATATTATAGAGTTCACAAATAAAACTGTTCCTGGAGAACTTAACTTCATTTGGATCTTGTTTTAAATTGGGGCACTTGGGGAATGTATAACTTACATGGAGAAATGTGGAAGCACTCCCCTCTCCCTCCCATCCCTCCTCCCTTTCCACTAACAAATCCTAAAACAAAAAAGGCAGTTTACCAGAACAGCATTCCTGTTTTGATTCATCAGAATAACCAAGAGCTGCAACAGGAACAACCAAATTATATTAATCATGATGAGCCACTAAAATAGGAATCGCATAAAATATTAACATGTTATAATTTAAAATGATTAAACCTGGATTATTAAATAATTATTGATTATTTGATTGGCAAAGCCAACTACTGATATCTACATGTAAAACCAGCAACAAAGCAATAAACCAAGGTTTATAACTTGGCCGACTGTAATGAACGGTCGGCTGTGATCGGACTTGGAGGTAAACAAAAAACAAAAAAACTCATAGCTTGCAACACAAGGCTATGGCAATGGCTGGCAGAAAAGAAACTACTATTACAAATGGCAGTGTTCTTGGCGCAGCGCCCTTCTGTTCTTCCAGTGCCCTTTTGTTTCTTTTAATAGCACCCTTTTGATTTCTGAAGGGACTGGTTCTTCTGTTTCGCTTGAACTCTTTTGGCTGTTTTCCTTGCTAAATACTTCAAAAGCATCATTCATTTTCAATCTGTACATGTAAATTTATACAAGCACAAAATTGTTTAACTTGTTCGAAAACCAGGAAATATAGGCTTCACTATCAGTGGTTTGCAAATACTATAGTTTTCTAAAAATATACTGCCATTTTCCTGATACTAGCTCTCCTGGAGCAATATTCACTATTGTTGAAGCAAGTTTTTTCATGTTCTGCTGATCAGGACTTTCTATTTTTTCTGCTGCTGTTTATACTCTGGACAGCACAGTTGAATGCAATCTATTTTAATGCTTGTAACATATATTAACAAGTACACTGGGGACAAACTACACTAGTCTTGCAGATTTCGGATGGCTGGTGTATTTGCACAATCTTTTCATGTCTGATTGGGTATTTTCTCTTTCAAATCTTTGCACAATGCAATTGTGCAAGAAAATAATTGTCAAAGTCTTCAATGTAAATTGTTTTTTCAGTGGAGTACTCAAGAAAATAAAACAGTCATGAACCTGAGAGAATCTGCAATTCAAAGCTTGTGGCAGTGGACTAAAATGATCAGTGAATCTGGACAAACATTTTATCTTGGTTTTTTTCTCCATGTTACATAAAATTGGGAAATTGTAAAAAAAAGTGCAGAAACGTGTCAATGAGAAAGTTCTTGTGACCTTACATGTAAATGTCTTTTTATTGTCTTGCCAGTGGCCCAGTTAATTTTTATGTAAATGAGGTGCCCCTAGACCTGTTTTTTCCCTTTTAATGGGAACACTGAAATGGACTTGCTTCATCTGGGCAACATAATAAACATGTTAATAAAAAACAACCTTGTATATACATTATAACAATTAACTTGTAATTAAAATGTTCCAGTTTCTTTATTGAAAAACTATGTCTCAGAAACCAACTAAAATTTGGTATTTGGCATAAATTTCACTTCCCCTTCTTTTTGCATTAATTATATAAAGCTAATGTTGAAACTAGTCATTTTTAAAATAGATACATGTACGTCTATAGAACATACAACAAACAAACACATACCAACTTTTCCTCCTTGAACCACTGGTTCTGTAAAAAAAGGATAGTCAATAATATCAGTAAATCAACTCTGTGATGTCAAATATAATCATTTCTTAGCTGCTTAGTAAACTGAATATCACCATGTGGTGGGTTTTTAGAGCTGTTTATGCAAAAATGGAGGCTCAATGTACTGTGTACCTCCAACCGCTATTTTTCACTCATTCCACTTAATTTTTTCAATAATAATAATATATCTTTTAATTTAATATATTTGTTTACTATATTTAATTTTAGAGTAATTACTGTATTTTTCTTGAATGTATAAGGATATTTTAGAAATGTAATGAAATTTTAAAAGCCTGTAAAATAAATGAAGTATGTTACAGGCCTGTAACCAGGAATTTTCGCAGGGGGGGGGGGGGGGGGTGCAAGTGGACATAA
>JAOEHT020183860.1:0-11463 GCA_025448195.2 Parazoanthus atlanticus | reverse complement strand
CTCGGCTTCGCCTCGTGCCACTCAAACGCTTCTCTCGTGCTCTCCCAACTTCCCGCGTGCATCCATAACTCAATAGACGTACGCTAAGCATGGACCATTTCTTAATTCTAGCTGTTTTAGTTTTCTTGTGTTATTTAACAATTATTTTATGAACGCGTGCTGGAAATGAGATGATAGGATGTCAGCGAGACGTGTTACACTAAGTTAATATTAATAATAATAATAATAATAATCTATTTATATAGTGCCTATCCAATAATTTCCCTAAGCGCTTTACAACGTTACTTAATGTTACATGTATATAGATATAGGTTACGTTTAACTACTAAAATGATACTGAGTTTGACTACTAACAATAATGATATAACAATAATGATATAATACAGGATAATATAGATTCTAAGAAAAACTAAATAAGGTACTCAGTCAGTAATTATCTGATAATACTATAATAACAATTTCTTGAAAAAGAAAAACAAAATTTCTCGCTCATAAATAGTCAGAGTAGGCATGCTGAAACAAATGAGTCTTTAAACTTCTCTTGAAAACGTTAACACCAGAAACAGTCCTGATACTGAGTGGTATTTCATTCCACAGCCGTGGACCAGCTACAAAGAGAGTTCTATAACCGTAAGTCTTAGCTCTTGACCTGGGAATGTTTAGAGTGGCTATGATCATCTCGTATCCAAAAAGTGTGAGAAAAATAAAGATACAGTGACACGGTATGGTTGTGCAACCCATCTGTTGCTCCTTAAACATCATAAAGATATTAATTGCATGCTGCATATTTGGCGAGAATGACTTTCAAAATGACTTATTTTCAAGGAAGATTGAAACGGATTATATAGTTATGAGTGCTGAAGCAATTCCTGTTGGTTAGAAGGATGAGTTATAACCTAAGGTTGAGGTTTCTTTGTCTAAATAATTCGTTTTAACAAATACTTTGCATATTTTAAATTTTCATGTAAACATACTTCCGTTTTGCAAAACGTTAGACGTCTTGCAAACTCGACGAGTATTAATTGAATTAAATGTCAATAACAAACAAAAAAAATAATTGATTTTCTTTGCCTCGTAGAGTAGGAGTAGTTGATATTATCTTGTTCACGATTATCGAGATTTACCTAAACTTTGAAAACTAGTAATTTTATCTTTAAAACTGTTGCAGGATTGTAAACCAAGTAAGGTATCCATCATAATATGTTAAGCTTCATTAATCCAACACGAAAGAGTTCCAAAATACATTTAACAAAATCTAAACAGTTAGGAGATAAAATATAAGCCGTCTAGGCATTAGTTACAAGTTTACACTTGGTCATTGGGTATTCACTATATGTGCTGGTGTTTAGAAATCTTACCGAAATATTAAGGTTGAAAAGTTTATCCAGAGGGCGTTGAGATGGCCCAGGTTCTTCCGACTCATCTTGATCGAGCTGAAGCTCTTCAAATTTGATTTTCCAGGACACGTTCTGTGCGAGATCATTCTCGAAAAGCATCTTTCTGTTTTGATAAAGTAAAGAAGATCGACAATATGAGAAAAAGAACAGTAGAAAGATTTACCAGCGTAAAGATACGATAGGCACTCCCTTAGATTCTTTGCACCTATGGCCCAAACTCAAGCCACAGTGAAATCTTTACCATCTCTGCAAAGCTTTAAGAATTATATCTGAAAGGAAGATCTTGAAAAACTAGTAAACATCATATCTTGTAAGAACTGTGGCTTGTTTAATAGTTAGATTTTAGAGTTTTAGATTTTAGAGTTTTAGATTTTAAGATTAGTAGTTTTTCAGAATTTTAGATTCAAAGTACTTACATTAATTGCCAATTTACAATGTATTACATATTACCAGCCGCATTGGTAGCACGTGCCGAAAATTATCTGTTTAGAAAAAATACCTGTCAACGCCTACTTTTTGCATGTGCAACTGAATTGGCATGCCAATACCAAAAATTTGGCGAGTGACAAAACTTGAAAGGTTCTGCGAAAAAATTTGGTAGCCTTACAAAGGTTGCAAAAATTTTGCAAAATGCGCAAAGTACCAGTCAACCATATTAGGTTGACGTCGGCTATCAGTTATCTGAGAATATAATGAGATAATTACAACGCGAGCCGGATGGTTTGCGCTGCCTGGTGTAAAACATGAATTTTTGTTGATTGTCTATTTACAAAAATATACATAACAGTGCTTTTGTTTACACCTCACTTGAGTGTTGCCATTGGCCGAATTCATAATACAGACGGGAAACCCCGTCTCGAACGGTAAACTCGTCTTGTAAACTCGTCTTCAGACGAGAAACTCGTCTATTAAATATGAATCCGGCAGAAGACGATTTTCCCGTCTCTAAGTCATCCTTTGATTTTCCCGTCGATTCAGACGGAAAGGCTTAACGAGAAACTCGTCTGGACGAGAGACCTGTCTTCAATTCACATCTGGACGAGTAACTTGGGACGCATTTCAGAGTACAGAAAAAGAAAAGGACTGGAACTATAGATCTAGAATTCCTAGTACTCGTACCGGTCTTCCTCCTTCAACTTTATCTTATTTCATATCAGTCGTGTTTTTCACAACGGATTTCCCGTCCTTAAATTTATATCAGACGGATCTCTGTTAGACAGATTTCCATCTTATCCATCTTAAACGGGTTTCTCGTCTTCCAATATGAATTTGACTGATACTTTATAACGTTTTGTAAAAGCACGTGCGACCATTTTGAGAGAAGCAAACACTTTGTTTCATGTCAAATTTTACTCCAGCAAACACATGCGCAATTTGATCTTTGGTACCAGGTCCGACCTATGCCTAGAAATAGGATATTTATGTAATCATATGATCTTTAAAATTTGGTGTTCCCGATTAGAACGGCACAAGAGCATGGCTACAGATCGATATTTAAAAAAAGGTTATTATTAGTCAGTTATAACCCTTACCTTAGCATAATGGCCAAAACGAAGGCCAGCAATAATACACCTCCTACAGAAGCTGCGATCACAACGGTCACAACAGTTTGCTCTGTGGCAATGATACACAAAAATACACTTCTTAATTAATTAGGGGCTGGGTAAGTTTGCTAAAGCCAGCCAGTCAGTTACGGTCAGTTTGTCAGTCAATCAAGATTAAAAATGTTTTATCATACATAAATCCCTATCTATTTTAGATTTTATTAAGCGCATAGAGCACATCATTACTATTAGAAGTCTTATTACTTGATTAGGATTAGTGTTCATTTTCGGAACTTTATTACGGAAAAACTAGAAGAAAACGTACTATCTTTTAACTCAGTGTGGTAGAAGAGCTACATAAGATTTTTGATTCCTTACCTTTTCTCTGAATTTTGAGGCAGAGCTGGTTGTCCCACCCACAGCGAGGGTGATCGGCCGGAGGTACCGTCTGCCCACCTGCCCAGATTACTTTCACATCTGAAACCGAGTGAGCAATATTCATTTCATTTTACTTTGCTATATTTTGTTTTGTTTTGTTTACAATAGATTTTGCTTTGATTCTTCTTCTGTTTCTGCTAAGGTTTTTGTTTCTGTTTCTGTTTCTGTTTCTGTTTCTGCTTCTGCTTCTGCTTCTGCTTCTACTTCCGTTTTTGTTTTTACTTCTGCTTCTGTTTCTGCTTCTGCTTCTGTTTCTGCTTCTGCTTCTGCTTCTGTTTCTGCTTCTGTTTCTGTTTCTACTTCTGCTTCTGCTTCTATTTCTGCTTCTGTTTCTGTTTCTGCTTCTGCTTCTATTTCTGCTTCTACTTATACTTCTGTTTCTGCTTCTGTTTCTGCTTCTGTTTCTATTTCTGTTTTTGTTTCTACTTCTGCTTCTGCTTCTATTTCTGCTTCTACTTCTGCTTCTGCTTCTATTTCTTCTTCTACTTCTGCTTCTGCTTCTGTTTCTGTTTTTGCTTTGGAGTCGATTACAGTTTTCGGCATTTTCACAAGTGTACGTTAAGTAAACTTTGCCTGCAGAATTTCGAGCAAAATAACCCTATTCGGAACTTTCAACGGAATAGCCATGTCCGAGCAGAATTATCAGCAGTGCCTGGCAAGTAGAGTAAACCATTTTACAAGCAGAATTTATGTGTGAGAAAGTTGCCAATAGTCCAGTTTCGTATTCCCAGTTGCCGCTGATTATAACGACTATAGACTCATTTTTAGTGTTAGTCTCGACTTGGTATTGAATATACATAAATACCAGCGATCCGAACCCCCAACAAGAATAGCTCAGGGCTCGGTTGTTCAAAGCCTATTTAGTACTAATCCTGAGTTAACTCATAATAAAAACCTATAGCGTTAACCGAAGATTAGCACTAATCGGGCTTTGAACAATCGGACCCAGATCTACATTGGTATTTATGAATGTTTAACATCAAGTCGAAGCTAACACTGTAAAAGCGAGTCTGTAGTCATTATACTCAGTGGGAACTGCGATTACGAAACTGGACTGTTGTGAAAACCCCAAGATGATTGGAAAAGATAATTCACGGCTATCACTTCAGTTAAGAATTGCTAGACAAAGTTTTTAAAACTTCATGATTTTACAAAACAAAAATTCAAAAGCAACGGGAAGCTAGAAACATACCTCAATTTTTATTGGTTACCATGGTTACTACGAACCAAAACAATGACGTCACATCTGTTTCTACAACATTAAATACGCACCTCTCAAGTTGAACCCCCCGGTGGTGTGATTGTAGTCGGCAATACCCTGAAAACTTCCATTCACGTAATACTTCAAGGAGTAGTCCGGGGAACGGTCACCTGACTTGTCAATGAGTACGCTCCCTGACGCTCCTGGAGGGCAGTTTCATGGTATTTGTAAGTATAACACGGATGTTAGTGCAAAATATGTATATTTAATTAAAGAGTCAGTACCAGAATTCGATGTTATTATTCATGATACAGTCAATATACAAAATAATTTTTATAGTATGCACGCTTTGATTGGCTAAAACCCACGTGGCATTATTAATATAGTTGTTGACCAGTGATCTGCGGAGCATGAAGAATTGCTCTCCCGAGGGAAAGAGTGCTTCCCGAAACTAACCATCACGTTTTTGTTTTATCGGCTATATTTCAAATGAAAACCAGCTCAAACCCCGAATGAAGGATTCTTTTGTTCTTTTCGCTGTCACGCGCGCCGCCAGAAACGAATCGAAATTTTCTGTAACCGGAAACAAATAGTATTGTTGTATAGAAAATCTAACGCATGTTCTCATTGGCTTATCCGATGACACGAGGCAGTTGTCAAATCAAATGTCTCCCTGCCAAATTGGGTAACAAGTACTTGTCACCCGCCAGACCATGTGACTTAATTTATGCATGGCTTAACATCTCACACATTTTTAGTTGATGGCCGATGACTGCGTAATGTTTTGGCGCCACCAAATGTTTTCGACTGGAATTAAGGGGTCGATTACGTGAGCCCGGCCAGCCCGCTCATCCGTGCTGGCCCGGTTTGCCGAGATACCGGTATATCTCTTAAGACATCAAAATCAACTTCGCGATTTTATGACAACCGGGCCAGCCCGGGCCAACTCGGCTGACCGGGATCCATGCAGTGCAACACCGGGATCCTGGTTAACCGGGCTGAGCTTTTCCTTGTAATCGCGTTCACCGGGCTAGCCCATTAACCGAATCAACAATAAAACAGCGGCTACCACCATAAAATCGATGTTACCCTTTCTATGTAATATTAATTACTTATTAACCGAGAGTGAGGTCTGTATGGGTCAAGGCCGAAGTTTGATATTTCCCGTAAAGAGCGAACGTTCGAAGTTATTAACTATTTTATTATATGGCATTTTTTCTAAGCGGAAATTCTTTACTTCGCACATCCTGTTATGCGCGCGCGTAGGTCATTAACAATAACCCGTAATGCCCGTGGGCTATTTACAAGACTCGGTAGTAAAGAAGAAATTGACACTCAAACAGCAACTTTGATAAAAAAAAATACGAAGAGAAGTCATTTTAATTTAAAAACTTACAAGGAAGGAGCTGAACGAACTGTTGGTTTTTATTCCAACACCAGGAAGAAAAACGCGAAACACCAGTTGATTCAAATACATAGACCTCTATATAACACTGAATCACTTTTAATTGATTAAAATTACTTGGCCCCGAGGGAAACAGCGAGTTTACTCGCCCGTGATTCTGCATGTAGAATCACAGCAGGTGAACAAAATTCACTGTTTCTCTTGGGGCCACATGCTTGACCGCACATAGCTGTTCTACACGATGATTTGAACACGTACGCGTACTCTCAACTAATCAAACCCGCGTACTATTCGAAAGGTATAACAAAAGGATCTTACAAGGGCTTGAAATTTAGGCAGTTCCCGTGTGTTTATTAAGGCTATTTATTTTATGAAATAAATAGATGGTTTTCTATATGATATAGTAGCCTGACATCAACACTCAGGGCCTGTTTACTTGGGGGTCAAAATAGCAGGCGATTGAACCTATCACCCTTTCATAAGCAGCTTTCTGTTTACACGACCCGGCGTAGATTTGCACCGGGTTATGGGATCAACCTGGTACTGGGATCAGCCTAGCCGACAGGTAGGTTGATCCTAGCACTGAGGTTAATTTTTCCACGCGTTTCGTCATGTAAACGGGTTTGATAGGATTAACCCCCCTGCCGGAGTTGGGAAACTTGTTTACTTGGTAACCACCCGCTTCTCATAACTCGATTTTGGGACCTTGTGCCGAGTTTATCCCACCTGGCGTTTCTCCATGTAAAGCGAATGTAAAATTGCCCCGCTTGCATGTAAAACCGAATAAAAAGTTGACTCCCCTGCTAGGTTCATCCTAGTTCTAGGATTAACCTCCTCTCATGTAAACAGGCCCCAGCAATCGATCATAGATATATTACCTTACGCGTCGCTTACTGCAGCGAAAAGGTGTAACTTACTCTTTATCTAACTGGCCTAAAAAGTGGGCCGGGAAGAGGAACTATTAAGTACCGAGTGTTGATCGCCAACCTCGCTCCTGGTGTCTTCTGGTAGTAGGTACCGGGCAGGCACAGGTTGGTTTTGGATTGTTACCAGACATTGTTATCATCATTGAAATCAGTCAATGTCCCTTAAATTTGACACTGCACGCACTTCATTTGCATATGTATTATTGAAGCTTGGATAGTATTTCAAATGCCCCACATCACGTTCATATTTGGTGATCAAATACCCCACGCCTGAGACATCAGCATTTTCAGAAAAAAATTGCAGCGTTTTCCTTGCCACTTGTTTCTACAAGGTAAGTACGTTAATTTTTGTTTATAAAAGAATAATTGCACTTTACCAAATGAGCAATAAAAATGAGCCATATAAACTACAATTCATTCAGAGATTTTTATAATGTAACAATTGAATATAGAATAATCAATTGAACAAAATGTTTCAAGACGTATATTTTCTTCGCACAACTATAAAACTCGTGCCAGAATACAACGCAGTATGTAACACAAGTTCAAATTCCTCCCCCGCCACCCCTCTTCACCAGTATCAAATTTCCTACTACCCGAGCATGGGAATTAGTTAACGCCCGGGGGTGGGATGTTGAAGTTTCGATTTGCTCGGTACATTACTGTGCTCTTTGTTTGACTTTATTGAACATACCCTGTGTTCCGCTACCATTCTCGCCAGATCCTGAACTGCTGCGATTCCGCTGGTCCCGACTCCTTGAATGCTCTTATTTTGTAGGACGAACATAGGCAAAGAGATCTCCACGGAACCACCCATCAGACCAACAACCACCACCCTTCCCCCCTGGGGAGAGACAAAGCAAGAAAATTGAGCTTAGAACCTCCAATGCAGACGTATGGACCCCGAAACACTACTTGTTCTGAGTCAGCTAATGCGCCAATACTAGTTTTCATCCACAATAGTTTTCGCCGTGAGATTAACTTTCAAATTGACATTTCGTCAGAGCGCAAAATGCTCTAACGAAGGCCTAATGCTCGGGGTCGGACAGAGGTTTGGGATGTATGATACACTGTAAGTTATTTTTAAATTGGTATGCGGTGTTTTTGCGCCGAGTTTGTTAACCTATTTCACTGTGACGTCATAGGCTCTAACATCTGAACTCCAGTGAAACAAAATCACTCTTATTTTCAACTGTGGAAAGTCCGAATACGCTTCTTTTCGACTCCACTTTGCTTAATATTTGATCACAACATGTTTTAAAGTTTCACTCGAAAAATCTAAGTCACACTGTTTTGTAAGCGTGAAAATACGGTTTGTTTAATCCGATTCCGTTTGCCCTATTTCAATCCCACACAATACAAAGTTCGGTAAGAGGTATTTTGAAATTGTATTGCCACTGCTCCAGATATATTTCTCAAAATCATCGAAAATGTTAGAAAAGAACATTATCACTTCATCCAAGTTCCTAAATTGTAGTATGGAGACTTCTGTGGAGATATAAATAAGTTGACGTCATAGTCCACTATTTTTTTCCGCGGTTTTGCTTGATTCTGTGGAAAAAATTTGGTATACATGCACACTCATTTAGGGATACACATTTTGATTTCCGTTGGAAAGTGCTTACCGCAGCAAAAGTCGCATTTATATTAATTTATCAATTATACAATAACTAAATATCACTGGTATAGTTCTTTCTTTCAACAAAATATCCAAAATACAACTGTAATACTCCTGAATAAATGATTTCTACAAATTTCAGGCAAAAGTTCGATTGTCGTTAGAATACCTTCCTTTTTGCAGTTCAGTTGTTCGCATTAGTCGTGTTTAAAATAAAAGAACTTCACTAACTGTGAATCTTCTGTGCTTTTTTCATCCATATTTCTATTTCTTATACAATACTATTCATTATTTGTGAGCATCTGCTTACTGGAATGCTATACAAGCGTGCGTTTTGATGCTGGGTTGTGTTGCTCTAATGCGATAATAAAATTTTGTACCCGCGTCTACGTCTTAGTCAAACATTTTAGTCACGGTTTTGTAGTTTTTCCCTTGTTTGTAATTTTTTAGAACACTTGAAGTTATTTTAATGTCAAACACAAGTTTTTCCCGCTCTTCAGGAGCTTCGGTTTCCAATATGGCAGCATCACATTCCAGTTTTGATGTTTGGAGCCCTTGAAGCCCAAATTAAAGTTTACGGCTAACATGACTTTACATGCAAACACGCTGGTGCATAAATACATTTCGGCCAACTTCTCGTTTATTTAGAACAACTAATATAATTCCACATACTTTCAAGAGCATGATTGGTAGAACGACCAAAACTCAGTTTTGAGATAGACACCACTGAAATTTAAGTTTTGCCGATTCAGTGAGACTTGTAACGTGATCGTTTCTTCCTTGCAAGAAAACAAAACTAATAATAATTTGTTACTGCATTCGATGAATCATGTATACACAAACATGGTATTTAGCCATCTCTTCCACAGTGCTACAAAACCAGTTTCTCTCAAACAGTTTCATGAGAAAACTCTAAAGGTGAGTAGGGAGAACTTACATTACGGGTACACTCGAGAGCTGCGGTAACTGTCTGAGGCGTGTTCACAAAATCGATGACCGCATCCACAGCTCCTTGGCACTTGCTCTTCGTCTGTTCTACGGTGTCGTCTGTCAACTCTTGGGTAGAAACGTTTGGAGGTTATAAGTGGATGAATGTATAAATGCATAGCTACTAGATAAATAGACGGGTCGATGGCTGACAGATCGATGGATGCATGGACAGGTGGTCGAGTGAAAGACTCCTGATAGGCAAGGATAGTTAGGTTTGTGGTTAGTTACTTGATCGGATGGTTCGGTCTACGGGTTGATAGTTCGATCAGAATGGATGGCCTCTGTTTTTTTCCTCACGTTGCTTCGCCTTGCTTTTCCTTAATACTTTGCTTAGTTTTGCACTGATTTTCTATTTCTAATTTGTACTTGGTCTGTCTCTCCTTTACCTCGTTTCCTAGCTGGATAGCACTTTCCTTTTCCGGACATTGTTCCCTTGTATTTACTAAGGTTGCTTCTGTTGTTGAATTGCCTATAACTTTAATACAGGACTGTTAAAACAAATGATCATACGTTTATACTGATTTTAACGTATGGCATCTTTCTCCATTTTTCTGTTCCCAGTGCTCTTCGGCTTTGAAATACTTGCACAAACATCACATTATCTACCGTGACCTAAAATCGGAAAACGTGCTGGTGTGGTCGTTCCCAGCTCCCCACTCGCCTAACCAAGGCACATACGAAGTACTGATTAAACTGGCAGACTACGGTATCAGTAGGTCAGCAGCTATGGCTGGCATGAAGGGGCTTGGGGGCACCCCTGGTTTTATGGCACCGGAGATTGAGAAGTATGTAGGCAAGGAGTGCTACACAGAGAAGGTAAGAAACCATCTGAAAATTGTTTTGTTGGATCTCGAATGGGTTGGAGTCATGTCAGCCGACTCGTTTTATATCGGCACTTCAAATGCTTCTTGGATGACTTAAGGGATTAATAAAATGAATGAGATGAGACGAGAGTATCGCTCTTAGAAACCGAAAGTGAGTGGTCCAATTATTCTTGTTCTAGTGACAAAGAAAACAAATTTATTTCATTTCATTGAATTTACGGAACTATAAATGTTTGACAAACAGTTGTCGATCGTGTACATTGCTTGCAAGAAATTGCGGATGAGTTTAATTTCGGACAAAAATTTATTGAAAAGGAAAATTCGGTTTCTTTCATTGATCATAAAACCATTTTGAGCTTGAAAGTCAGAACTAAACTCTAGTTTAGATACTCGGCTAGAAACATGCTGATAAGCGTGATTAAAGTTGTGTTATTTTCTCGATGCGTTTGTATGTTTGTAAAACCTTAAGGGTACAGTAACACCTTTACTTTTACCGCTTCTGTTTAAGTTTTAATCATGTTTTGCGACGCAAATTTACCTTTGGTATGTTTCAGCAAAATATCCGAAGTTTTTATCAAAGTGTCCGAATTTTTTGTACGAAATGTGTCCGAAATGAGGTAAAAAGTGTCCGAAAATTAATCGTCCGAAATTTTAACGTCCGAATATTTTTGCAAGTAATGTAGGTGGGAATGCACAAACGCATATTGTCGTCTATCAGTGAATATGCCAACGGCGAGAGAACCAATCTGATTTATGGACTTGTAACAGATCATGGTAGATTTACACTAAGAATCTCCTGTAAATATGTTTTCCAGGTGGACACGTTCTCATTCGGGATGTACCTGTACGAACTAATCGCCCTTCAGCAGCCATTCAGCGACCTCAATCCAGCACAAGTCAAACAGCTTGTTGTAGAAGCTCAGAGACCACGACTCACCCCAAAGGTAAACACTTACTTCAAAGGTAAACACTTACTTCAAAGGTAAACACTTACATCAAAGGTAAACACTTACTTCAAAGGTTAACACTTACCTCAAAGGTTAACACTTACCTCAAAGGTTAACTCTTACCTGTGTCTGGGTGAGCAGGGTCAGGGGTGGGGGAGGGGAGGATTGTTGGA
>JAOEHT020183787.1:0-11464 GCA_025448195.2 Parazoanthus atlanticus | reverse complement strand
CAAGCCGGGAATTGAACCCGGGACCTTCAAGTTAGCAGTCCGAGATCTTACCGACTGAGCTAACGTCGCACGCACAACTTAAACTTTATATCTCAACCCGATGACTCCTAGCGGCTAATGTTCCTGAAGGTGCCTTTAAGTCGAAAACGTTAGAATGTTGAATCAAACTTTTAAAGCCTTTTTGTTGTTGATCTATTTTACCTAGCGAATACTGTGTTGTTATCAGAATCCAAGACCTTTCTTGAAACCATTTGTGTTGATCTTAGATCAGGGAACATCTCAGGCACTGGCAGCCTCTTGTGAACCGGCAGTACGGTCTGGACGTCATGCAGAAGTGGAAAGATTTGCTGGAAAGTGATCGACCGTCTTCATTCACACTATCGGCGACTGCCACAGGAGATTCTGCCAGGTATTAAAATTTCCGTGGGCATTACTATATGTGTAATAGACGTTTTTTTGGTGTGAGCTACGTTTTGATATTAAAATATCTTGTATTACGGCATGTTGTGGTATATACATGGTATATACGTGTACAGGTACTATAAAAACCCGTATGTAAGAACCTACATTTCTTCAAATTATATAGCCAGCCTGATTGGTTCTTAATTATTTGATATCTAAAGGCTTGATTAAACGGATCAAACCTGTTGGTCCAACATCATCCAACATTGTTGGATGCAACATGTTCGTTCGTTTGAGCAATCTGTTGGATGATGTTGGACGAGTTTGATTGGTTCAATCGTCTCTTCCAACATCGTCGAACATTGTTGGACCAACAATGTTGGATGATGTTGGATCCGTTTATAATTTTCCAGTTTAATCCACTAGGTTCTTAATCCACTAGGTTCTTAATCCACTAGGTTCTTATACGCGGGTAGTGTATTTGTCTTGGTTTAAACCAGATGGTCAACTGATTTTGTTTTACATCTGTGTATAGTATGGAGGTGTACGAGCAGTTGGTGTGGGATGTGTGGATGCCCATTATTCGTACTACAGTGAGGTAGGATGGGAAATCCTCGTTCTAGTTACATAAGAATCCTACATTCTAAGCTAACAGGCTGAAAAATGTACCGGCAGGATTGTATTGATCCAGTGACCTTGTTAATAAAGTAAGAAAACGATAAGAGTTGTTCATATGAAAGAGGAACTTGAATCAACAATCATACAAGTGAAAAAGGGAATCATGAACCAAGAATCAACTCGTGATATTCCACAGCTGTTTCATAAAAAGTGTTCACTGGAATTTAATGCAGCCAAAAAATTGGAGTGTGTGACGCGAGCTGTAAGCAAATATTTGAAATGTAAATCCTAAGTCAAAGAAACTATTCCGAAAATAAGACTCCGTATATTGTTTCATGAGATTGTGAGCTCTTACACTTACACAGTGCGATAAGGGTTGTATTACTCTGATACGCAGGACTAAATATATGTCTGACAGTTGTGACATGTGACAGAGGTGTTGCCAGCTATCGTTGTTCAACTAATGTGCGCATCACTGTCACAGTATTGTTGCAGTCATCACTGTGACGGTGTTCACACTGTCATTACTGTCACAGAGCCGCTGCGATGTTGCCGTTTATATAATATTATCTGCTTATAGAACCGTGATGTAAGTTCTTTAGTATTTTTTCTTCATTTCTGTTTTTTGTGTATTTGACTATATATGATCTTTGGCTGTACCAGAAAATGGTCATGTTAATAAGGTTGTTGTTATTGTTACTGTTCAGGTCGCCATCAGTGTAACGTTGCGGCCATTATCACTGTTATTCTAGTGTCACTCGCAGTCGCTGTCACACCACTGTCAAGTTCCCGCTGTGCAATTTAACCAATTTCATTCGCGAGATTAGCTGGTGGACATTAGCTGGAATATGCATTTATTTATAAGTAAAATATGGCTAAAACCTTTTCGCTGTTATAAAAATTGAAAACAAACGTTTTCGGTCTACTTGACCATCATCAGGTTTGTGTGCCATTATTGGTGAAGTAGACTGAAAACGTATAATTTCAATTTTTAGAATAGCAAAAAAGGCTTTAGCCATATTTTTAAATATTTTATGGTGTAGAATTCAAATATAAAGTATTGCAATTTCAAACAAAATGTACTGGGTTTAATTGTTCAATAGAAAAGCAATTAATAATGATCATCAGAGAGATTAACTCTGACACGCTAGCAATTAAGACTTCACTTTTAATTCTGCATGCATTTTGTTTTACTGTAGTTCGTGGAACCCACGAGATTGTGATCCAATGATTGAACTGATCGAGCACTGGTTACCAGTCCTTCCTACCTGGATCACAGACAACATCCGGGATCAATTAATACTTCCAAGATTGCAGGTAAACTTTGAGCAATTTTTAAACTCAAAACAAAACGAAACGAAACGATGCAAAGCAAAGCAAACCTAAAGAAAACAAAAGAAAAGTAAACGACAGAACAGAACAAAACAAACATAGATAGGAATTTGATTTCTTGAAGAATCTGTATTTTAAATAGAGACATAACACTTCTGAATCTCTCTCCCTCTGTCTCTGCTTGATACGAGAAACATGTGCAAAATGTGTGGAAAAACAATGATTTGTGTGTCAAACTGGTTACGTCCTAATTGAAGTTCTAATAGCATATACTTGACCATTACATTGACAGAGTCATTCTTAACCTTTTCTAAAATACGTCTGGATGTCGGTTACCCTCATTTGGCATGGTCTATACATGTAATGATCAGTTGCACGAGACACAAGATCTGTTATGGCAGAAAAGTAACTGGTGCCAGTGTACGTATCTGATTAACAAAAATTTATAAATAACGAAGCACGACATCTTTTTTATCTTTCCATTGTTGTTGAAGATTGAGAAGTTATTTGAATTCAGCAACCTTTGAAAAACATCTTGATAATACTAGCCGAAAGATATGTTTTTTTTGTACATCTACGCAAGTTCACGTGATGATGGCAACTGTACTCAGACCTGTATAATAGACATGTTCCTTCTTCACCCAGATGGAAGTTGATGCATGGAACCCGCTTACGGATCATGTTCCAATTCACGCTTGGATTCATCCTTGGTTACCGTTAATGAGTAAGTGACTTGTTGTTGCTGTTGTCACAACATAATGCTGAGTAGTAATGATGATGTATGACTGAGAACAGATTATCGGCATCACAAATGAATGCCGCAAAGTATCTTTCAGAAGTCAGTGCCCAGGTCACGATTGCTTAGGGTTCCTACTGTGAATGATCCAGATTTTTTGCATCGTTGTTGGGTAAATTCCTTAATTGTGCGAGTCTCGAGCTTTCCCAAAACAACGAAATAGTTTGCATGCTAGATTTTTCCTTTTCATAACTCCCATTTAGTAGAGCACTCAAATTTAAGTAACCCCTGCTTGGGACCTTTGCTTTATAGATACAACTTGGCAACCGTTAGATTTGTAAATTCATTGATGACAGTCGTATGCTGATTATGGAGCGTCCACATTATGTGTTCTAGTGCCCCAAACACGCCATATGACGTATTGCTGAATTCCCCTAAATTGTCTCTATAGTTTCCTTGTAAACAGGTTGGGAGAATTTTGTTTTTCATCTTAGATAAATTGCTGTGTAAGATAAATTGCTGTGTATGATTAATTGCTTTATTCTCATTACCAAACAACTTATTTTGTGTGGATAATATAAGGAGAATTTACATACTGATAAACTGGCTGGTGCTGAAAGAGTTAAAGGAATACTCGGCGGAAAAACACTCTTGCTCTCAAATCAATCTTTAGCATTGCTTTAGTGCGTACTGGAATTTAAAAAGCGATAATTATGCTCCGAGAGTCGATACAAAGCGATTTGACCATATTTCCTGGGTGCAGTCATCTTGAGTTGTGACCTAAATTGGTTGTAGCAGCGAATAGAATGGTAGTGAGCAAGAGGTGGCATGGCACGATGGCATCTGTTAAATTCATACGCAAGAAATATAGTCAAACAAAATCATTTTGTGTTGTCTCTGTGAACGCTATTGTCATTTCGGACTAAAGTAATACTAAAGTTATATTTGAGATCAAAAGTGTTTTTCGACCGAGGATTCGTTTAATAATCGTATCTATTAATGCATTATAATTTAGGTAGCTGCATTGATCCCCGCATGTCCCAATACGATACATACTGGCCACTGGCAGGTCTCACATATTAAATCGCTGTCATTTAGGTAACCGCATGGAGCCCCTTTATGCCCCAATACGATACAAACTGGCCACTGCACTTACCAACTGGCACCCGGCTGATCCTTCGGCAAAGATGATGCTTGAACCATGGCAAAAGGTGAGTATCACACAATGTCCATACACACCTGTGATAACCATAGCGTGCACGTTGGAACATGCCCTGCCTACAGATTCCGCATTTCAGATTCAAGGAATCTCGCTTGACCAAATATTATATGAACAGCAGTGTTCTGGCTGGGCTAAAATGAGGTAGCACCTTCTCATTTTCCTCTAGTTCCCTCTTTCCTGACCACTCTCCTGTTTTCCAGCAGGTTACAAGTATGATTTGGAAGCTTTAATATAAATAAATTAGATGCTATTATGCATCTTTGAATGTTTGCGACAACGTACATTTAAATCCTGAGTAAGATCTCAAAGTGATGCTATTCCAGCACTGTAGTAGCCAGTCAAATCTCTCGTTTCTAGCCTCTTTGGCTGGCTAGAACACTGGCGCGTACAGCTGTGTCAATTAACAATGTTTCTGCCACAAATTTGTTGATTGTCTTTGACTGGTCGGATGTGGACAGTTACCACATCATTTTATGTGCTACTGTTACGGATTTTTCTTGAAAATAGCTAATACTAATACCTATGATTCTGCGAATTTGAGCCTTGCACAATGTATTGTCGAGGCTGTTAAACGTGAGATATAACACTCAACAAATAAATATACGAAAACAATTTACAACTAACTACTTTTAGTGATACATGACGATGTAAATATACAGTTTTGCAATTGTACTTTTTTTTAGTTCGGAATTTTTTTAAACACAGAACCCTTTGTATCATTGTTGTGTGTCCTGATTTGCGCATGTTACTGATATCAATCAAATCTGTTTTTTGTTGCAGGTTTGGAGCAAGGGTTCTATGGATGCTTTTGTTCTTCGCTCCATTTACCCCAAGCTATCGCAGTGTCTTGCCGAGTTTGTGATCAACCCACACCAGCAGCATTTAGGTCAGTAGTGTTTGACGTGTCTTATTTGTCACCGCGTAACACGTATTATCTGTAAAGTACATTGCTGTCTAAATAAAGATAGACCGAGAATACTTGCTTAAGCTTCCGGTAACATTTTATTTCTCAGCGAATGAGGCAAAGAGAATCACTTTAAGAGCTATTCAGACGAAGGAAGAATGCTCAAAATTCAGCTTTGACAGCCACTGACCTAACAACAAATAACATAATAGAACTTTCATTAGTGCAGAGTTCAATGTGGCAGGAGTCCCCAGGACCATTATAACTGGTTCTAGAGGGTCCCCTGTAGTTTTAGTTCGTTCCGCAAACAGTAGAGTACATCATATTTTATTTGGCCTGAAAACAGTTTGGCGGGTCCCTTGGAATGCTTTAGAAGCTATATTAACTGATACAACCATACTGGTTGTAGTTAACGGAAGCTATCCATAACCATTATTATTATAGCATGTATCATATCAGCATTTGTTGATCAAAACTCAATATCACATATTTGTTTTGCCACTTATGAAATGAAGTACTAAATGTCAAGAGAGGCTTCAAACTTGAAAATGTTGTTTGATTATAACACAAGCCTGAGATCAGTTAAACGACGTTTGTCAAGGAAGAGAGAAAAACAATTATGGCAAGAACCCATTTTCAAATATATGGTAACTTGATGATTATCAATAAAATCAGAATACTCGTAGTTTGTCCTCTAATCGTCAGGTCCAGCAATTCAATGTTTTAAGGAGCTTTGGAGCCATTGCACATCAGTTTCTTTTGTAATTTTTCATGATCAACTGTTTTCAGAACCCTTTACCTGGGTGTTGTCCTGGAAAGATGTGATACCCCACCAGCATTTCGTAAGCCTCATGGACAAGCATTTCTTCCCCAAATGGCATCAGGTAAATCACTTCTCTAATGTTATTGGTCCATGCATTTTACTTTTATAGATCACTGAACAGATGGCAGCCTATCTATCTCCTTCTGTTGGCCCGCTTTGAAAAGTCCTTCCTTTTGTAGAATCTCCATTTCTCCTTGAAACCCGTTAGGTAAACTCGCGTATAAGGTAAATAAGATAAAACAAGACTGCATCGTATCGTTTGATAAATCAGTAAAATTTACTACTTCTTAACTAGTGAATTTTCTTGCGCAATTTTGGTTTTAGTTCTTTTTTATCGCTAAAATATGCATCTACTTGGTTTCTTCCTTACTTGAAATGTAACAGTAGATTATTATAAAAAAACGTTTAAAAAATATGAAAAAGAAAAAGAAATGTTAATTTGAGGAGTCCCAAACAGACGTACACTGTATGTATGGAAGAGGAAGGTTAATAGGTAGATGGAATTAAAAAATTAGGCGGAAAAACTGTCACATAGACAGGCATTCTATATTACTCTTTATAATTCCCATACACAGGTTCTTCGTACTTGGCTTAGTAACCACCCCAACTATGACGAGGTTACCAAGTGGTAAGTCAACTTAACTTTACGATGAGATTTATACATGTATTCGGTGTTTTGTGAGGATAGCAAAATTGTTAACTCGCAAACCTAACCTTTTTAACCTTTAATTACATTTAAGGTACATGGGTTGGAAGTCAATGTTCAGCGATGATCTTTGGAGCAATCCGTCAATAAAAGGTGAGGTAGCTGTTTCAACCCATAAAGTTCCCAAGTTGTTTGTCAGCCGTCTTGGTGTTAAAGCAAGCAAACATTGCGATATCCATAGATACACATTAGTAAGAAAGCATGGTGTCATTTCGTTGGTTAAACCTGTGTGTTGTAAATTTCACCTTGTTTTGTATTGTTCAGTTTAAAACATTTTCTCTTCCACGATCATTCCAGCGCAATTCAACCGAGCGTTAGATACCATGAACCAAGCTGTAGCCTCGCCGGGAGGTGTTCTTCAGCCCGGAGCCAAGGAGAATATCGCTTATTTGACCAGCACAGAAAGAAGGTACAGTGTCTACCACAGAGATGGTCACAAGTAAAATATCGAACAAGAGAAAAAAGCAACTGTATATTATTGTTGTATTTTTAAATGAAAACACCATGTAAAACGCAGAGCCATCAAAAGAAGGGATATGTGTCCGTATAATTGATCACTGAACAGGAACAGTGTGATTTTAACTCGAGATTGAGTTTTTCATATCTCATCAAACACTTGAATAGGTCGTCTTGATATACTGTAGCTCCTCAAGCAATCTAGATTTAGAGGGAAAAGTAACTTGGTGAAATTAACTTATACAAAATGCAACAAGTTTTGATAAGATTTCAAGAAATTGTGTTTGTTTTATTTATACTGCTTTACTTATGAGTTTTAGAAAAAGAAAAGAAAAGGAAAGGATAGGAATATGTGATCTTTATTATATTTGTGATCCAAATGCTTTTTATGCAATTCTTCTTACCGTAAATAGTATGCTACGTCGGAGGCAAAGCGTCTTCCATTTGATTTTTGTTTTGGTGTGTTGTCTTTTCTTTTGCTACCAGACATGCTCCTCTGGACAAGTTTCAAAGTCATGCTTTCCACAGAAGCATGATGTAACATTCGAGGTTCAGATCTCCAGACCCACCACCAATCCTCCTCCTAGATGAAGCTCAAAGTAGTATGGCCCCTTGCATTACCCCAAATCTAAAAACCACCATTCCCCCATCTTGTTCGAATCACCCCCTCCCCTCTATTTTTGACCTGCCCCTAAGTATTAGCCTGAAGCCAAAGTCTCGTGTGAGTGTCATCCCAGTCCTGGTAAACATTATGTACAATGCTGTAAATTCCCATGGCTTCAGCAGTAGTCGGACAATAAAACTCTACTCCATTGACACTTTGTACAACTCTTTTCCATTCACACTCTGTACTGCAGGAAGGAGGCTGAAGCGGCGGCAGTGGCTGCAGCAGCTGAAAAACAAACCAGAGTGAGTTACTGTTACCACACTTTTTAACGCTTTTTGTTTGTATGAGAGAGCCTAAAGACTAAGTCCTTTCCCGACATAAGTTGCTCATCCAGAGAGTCTGTGACTCCCCTGGATAGGACACTAGCCCATCGCAGGCTAGTCCCCAGCAGAAGCTGGTACTCGTTTATACGGTAAACTAATAACTGAGCAAGCCAAGTAGAGTGCCAGCACGACCTTTGGGGTTACGAGTCAGACACGCTAACCATTTGACCATTGCACTGCCAACATTTGATTATGAAACATTTTCTTCAATAATTTTTTTTAAATCCTGGGTTTTCTCGATTTTGTGAGATTATTATATATTGCTTGACTGTTCTCAACTTTGGTATAATTGATGCGACGTTTTATCGTAGTTTGCTTACTATTGAAAACAAACACGTAACTATGAGATAAAATCACCGCCAACTTCTAGGGTTGTGTGGAATGGAAATGTTGATATACGTCGTGTTTTTCAAGTCTGTTTTATTTGATATCATCTGTTTTAGGCACTTGTAAGCGTTTAAACAGAGATGGTAGAAAGACGTCTAACCAATGTCGTGCTGAAGAACAATTTGTAAAACCCAAGAATGCCCCAACTTTTGAACCGGCTGTCTAAATACTGTACTGCGACCATTTATTTTGATCGTCTGGAAGAGTAGAAGTGATTGATGATAATAATTTCTCTAATTTCAAAAGTTGAGAATTTTCACAACATTTGATGTTGAAAAAAGACAAGAGTGAAAACCAGTCGGTCTTACTTGGTTGTACCCAGTGTACTAAAAACACACTCTTCTCGACAGGCTGAGGCTGGAAGGAGTGTTGCAATACAAAATGCCCCGACAAACTTTAAAGACTTGATACAAAAGCTGGTAAGAAAAGAAAATGCTGTAATAGTGCTTTACTCTGACTTTATGTATTTTATTTTCTATTTTCTGTCGATTTTTAAACTTTTTATGACAAGTATTTTAGAGCTTTAATCTAAATGTTTGGACAACAGTCTTTTGGCAATATTGCTTGTATAAGATTCGTTTAGGATTTAAGGACTGAATAAAATGGTCAATCTCTTCAATTAGCATTTGTTTAGTCAGAACTTAAGTTAACCTAATTTCAGGTGAACACGTGAGTTACAATTCATGAGATAGGGCTTCAAGCCGGGAAAACAGAACCTGGTAATGAGGAGAGAACGGGGTGTGGAGGGAGAGAGAAGGGGGTGGGAAGCGGGAGAGACTGAGTTAGAAGATGGCGAGGAAGTGCGAAGTGGGAGAGGAGGTGGGAAGTAGGAGAGAAGAAGATGGAAAGTGGTAGAGAAGAGGGTGGGAAATGCGAGTAGGAAGTAAGAGAAAAGGGGGTGGAAAACGGGAGAGAAAAGGGTTGGAAGTTGAAGAGAGGGAGGTGAGAAGTGGAAGAGAAGGTGGAATTAGGAGAGAAGACGGAGGGAGAAAGGAGGATTGGAAGCGGGTGTGGAGATACGAAGGTGAGAAGCGGGAGAGAACCTAGGAGAGAGAAAAGCTGGAGAAAAGGGTTGGGAGCGGAAGAGGATTTGTTGGGAAATACGAATAACTACCCTCAACATATAAACCTCGACGGAAAGAATTGTAACCTTCCCCCAAGCGGCAATGTTGGTGTACGAAACGTTTGAATTTGCCCGAGTATCGAACTTATTTATAGTTGTTCAGTGCCGGTTTACGTGTGGAACGTTGTTGTACAGGAATGGTCGACTTATGATGTGACTTCTTTGTCGTTAGGCTGAAGATAACAACATCTTGTTTATGCCGATCCCCAACCGACGTCACGAAGGCAAAGCTCTGTACAGTATGGGCAAAACCACCATTTATATCGACAGAGGAGTTGTCTTCGTACAGGCTCAGGGGTCTTGGAAGCCGGTTTCACTGCAGAACTTGCTCGCAATGGCCACGTAAAATAGTCTCAAGACTGGAGACGTTTGCTTTGTAGCTCGAGGTCTCGGGAAAAAAACGGGTGGGCAGATTGATCAGCTGACTTTTAACACATAACGGTCCTGAAGATGAGTAATATATGATGGCAGCACAAGGGCTCGCACCCACTGTTATGGGATTCAAGTATCTGCAAGTGTAGGAAATATCTCAAATAGACAGGGCGAGATCTTCTGCCAATCGAAATGTCACATGTTTCGTCACTTGATACTCTGACCTGGAGTTGTTGGCCGTTTCTATACTTCAGAACTACATATGTTCCGTCCTCGTCTCCAATCACTCAACTTCCCTTTCAACCTCGAAATCGCGGATAAAGCTGTGTAACCACACCGCATTACATAGAGCTCACGGAGCCGAGGGGCTGGGGAGAATCTACATGTATTCTCATTTTATGCAGGAGCGTCAGTTACAAAAGAAGCACCAGTCCATAAATCAAAAGAGCGCAGCAGGGAACATTCTCGCTGCAAATTTGATTGTGATATTTTGATGAGTTTCTGAGAAGCGAGTGTTTCAGCATTTAGAAATTTACGGCATATTTCTATGGCTAAGTGGCAACTTTTTAGACTGCAAACCTTCTCTTCCTTTCACTCAGAATCGAGGAAAACGAGCGGCGAAGCGATCCTCGCGGATCGATGTTTCGTGTTTTCTCGATCGATTCTGAGGAATTGGAGGAGGCTCGCGGTCCAGCAACTTTTGCTACCCAACCGTACATTCTCTGTGAATTGTGAACTTTTAAGAGACTTGTTATTCAGAAGTATTCGGTATATAATGCGCTCAATTGTCAGCGGACTATGTTTAATTGAAACTTAAAGTTGGAACAATACTAATTAGGCAAAATGTAAACGCTAGCAAATATTCACCCCCCCTGCATTCCGTTAGGAATTGAATGTGGATTGTGTACTACCATTGTAGACATAACAACTGGAAGACTCTTGCGATGAAATTAATATACTCGCGGGAGAAAAACTTTTTTGCTCACATGCGATCAACGGTATTTATGTTTGAGCCCAGATAGCAAATTTCATGGATTTTTGGCATCAATAATGCCTTTCGGTAATGTTTCGTAGCAAATCAGTTCCAATAAATATATCATGTTTTTAACCACGTTGTAGAGATACAGTTTTTGATTCGTTTGAACCAATCAAGTTATAGTGCAGTCTGTACTGGGACCAGGGGTCAATTGCATGAAAACTTAAAATATGCCGGACGTTGTTGTATAGAGTTGCCTTACCACCGTTTTCAATTTTATGCGACCGTTGGGGGTTTTTCATCAGGAGAAAATTGTATTTCGGCTGCCGTCAATCAAACGATATATGGAAATGTTGAGGTGAGCTTTGTTATTTCGCGGTTAATGCAAGCTTTGCGCTGGCGAGTAGTTTATTTGTT
>JAOEHT020183720.1:0-11466 GCA_025448195.2 Parazoanthus atlanticus | reverse complement strand
AGCTATATAGGTATGTGCGGTGCCAAAGGGTAGGGTTTTCGAGACGCTATGGTCTGAAATTGGGTATAGAATTTGGCATTTTGGTCTGAGGTTATGTATCCATTTTGGTCAAAACTGTGGGGTGTGCCATATGGCAAATAAAAAAATGTTTTGTGGCCCAGAAATCGGTATAAACTTAAATACCATAGCATTAATTTTGTTTGAAAACGGGTAAGGGTTTCACGAAGCGTGCGACTCACCCCCACCAAAACCAGTAAGGAGTAAACCCCCCCCTGGATATCAGGTTGGACACTTTAATTTAGTGTCAGACTCACAAGTATCTTTCTACATCTTGCTACAGCTCTAGATGAAACTTCTAATCAAATGTTATTCTTAAACGTAAAATAATTCTGGGAGAACATGCAATACCTTCACTACCCAGGCATATGTTGTGATTCAATAATGCCATTTTTATATATATTTTTGTTAGTGTTTGGTTGAGTATAACAGTCCTTACCAGTGTACATACAATCTGTTAGCAAATATTTACATGTTAAGCCTTTGTATGACTGAATTCATGACCAAATTAAATTGATAGAATATTGTAGTTATTGGGAAGTAAAGTTGACCTACCTCAAGTGTGCTGTGTACTTACCAAAATGACCACAGAATAACAAGCATAAAAATGCAGATAGCACACAAGTACATGGTACACTTGAAGTAGGTTCACTTAGTTAGTTGGTTAACAAAGTCTTATAAATCATTCCTCCATTTACATATTAGCTAACACAATGCATATACTATACAAGGTTGGTTGTACTACAGCAGGGTTCAAGATGCTCAGAACTGGGTTTTTGACTTTTCTAATTTAAAGGTATAGGATTTTAAGGCTTATTTGAGCCTCAAGAATTACAGCAAACATTGATAAATATTTCCTAATTGCATGGAGTTTGAATACTGTGAAAACCAAACAGACTTTCAAGACTTTGAACATTTATAGAATTTAGATAGATCTAGTACATGTAAATACCAATTACAATTTCAAATAAATATAGATAATTTTTTTAGCAAGTTTCATTTGCTTTCAAAATGTATTTTGTCATCCATTTAAGTAAAAGGTATCAGAAACTACAACTTACAGTTATGAATTTTAAAAAAGAAAAATTTATCTGCTTGAAAAACAATTTGATTTTACAATTCTTAAATTATATATAATGTTCACCACTGAAACAGGTCTTTTTAAAAATTTTATAAACAAACTGTAGGTGGTTGAGATTTACAAAAGTATTTGTGTGTTTAAAAAATGATAACCATGCAACATGTCTGAAATTATTTGGTTGCATACATTAGCTAATATAATTTTTATACATATAATACAATACAGTATGCATTATAATATGCAGTGTATCCATTGTGTAATGTACAAAGTCAACATGATATGTCACTGTCAAACAAAGAATGTGTTATGGTCATTATGCAACACCCAATTTTTGATTACGTACAACACGTGGTGTATCTAATCTCGAAAATAAAATAAAAAATAGGAAAAAAACCCGCACAAAACTATGTCTATTCCTGAGCTGCTACCAGCCGAAACTCGATCTAGAAACTCGGGTGTATTTTCGTAGATCTAAATTTCCAAACAATATTTTTAACTACAAAAGAACAATCTTTCAGTTTAGGTCTTAACTGGCTGGCTAATAAACAGTACTAGTATCTAGATTAAGATTTTCATAGAATGCAATGTAGACTCCAACAGGGAGATTTAGACCAGTCAACTTTGCCCTTGGCCCCGGGCTGGGCAACGTCGGGGTTTAATATATTCATACTCACTTAGAGCTTTGGATATGTTCATTTCTCCGCGAAATCTAATTGATGACGGTACAGTGTTATCAATGAGCTCATCGATGTTCTACAAGAAGAAGTGAGGAGCATATTTTAGTCCACAGTGATTATGAGTGAAGTACATTCATGATAACATGAACCTGACAATCGTCAAGAGCGCATCTGTAACGCAACAACTCTTATCCTCTTCTGACAAAAATAAAGCAATATCATGACACAAACACACTACTGGTGATTAAGCAGCAGATCTGTAGCTCTCTAGATTAAAAAAGTACGAAGTCGCACGACGCTGGGAACATCAACACCAAACTGAACTATCAATGTATTTCAAGAAAATAGCACTGCGCTCACCTCTAAACCAAGGGTTCGCAACATTTCCTTTTGCTCTGGTGGCTCTGGTCCAATATGTCGACGTGGAAACTTATCTGATGGCGGTAAATTTTGCTCCAATGTGAATCTACCGGCCGAACAGCACCTCGCAAGAGTTGTGGGGCTGCCCACTTCTCGAACAACTCCTGAAGCACGCCATTTTATAACGTTCAAAGCCGACCGAGCGCTTGCTATTCTTCCATACATGCTTCAACAGTCAATTTAGGTAATTACTCTTTACAGAGGATGAGATCTGTTGAAATACTTAGATGCCAAGAGTTTCGTGGTCGTTTTGGCTTGCACTCAACGTGGGTTCCTGATTAGTAATTCAGACACGGTTGCGTACGGAGTCACTTAGTTTACAAATATGGAAGTTGACTGACCGAGAACGAGTCAAACCAGAAACAAACTTTTAACCGAAGTTGAGATTACAAAATAACATTCCAAGAAAACGCATCCGATCTTTCTGGCTGATGAAGTTCAGTCAATTTAGTTTACAATAAAACTGATCAACCGGGACACACACACACTGAGTGACTGACAAAAAACTAGACACGATATGCGAGTTTTGAAATGAAAACAACTGGAACCTAGTCTCTCAACTTGAGAGTTAGCAAAACGGTCAAACAAAATGGGCAGGTACTGTCACCACCAGACCAAAACAATAATTTACAAATCTTAAAAATGTCTTTTTTTAATTTAAATGTTTGGCTTCTCCAAGAAAACTCACTTTAGATTAGTTATCACTCTTAAAGGTTTCTCAGAAATATATGGGTTTTCTTGAAAATTATGCTGATCCATCCCATTGCAATTGTCATGGTCACAAAATTCAAAACGCAAGCACGAATTATCATATCGATGTTTAAGTTTCAAAGAATACTTTTGAATTTTGATGCAAACATACATGTGAACCTTTTTTAATTACTTTCTTAAATAAATTGTAGCTTAGGTTTTAGAATTTTGGCTAACCTTATAAACGGCACCTGAAAGCAATCCAATGTATAAATACTTGGCTGCTTTTAGATTTCACTTGTTTCGTTAAACGGGCACTGAAGCAAACATTTCTGCAAGTAGCAGATGACTTACCGCAAAAATAACATGAATCAAAACCAGTCAGCAGGATCTAACCCTCCAAAAGATAATGCTTAGCAAATTTGCAAGTAATGCGCTGATAACCAAATTTACATATGAAGTGTCGCTTAATAAATCTGTATCACGTTTTTTATGTCTTTTAAAATGCAGAAATGGAACGAGTAAGTCGAAGTTAGTTAGCAGCGAAAATTTGGGGGTTTTATCTCAAGAACTGCGACATTGGGGAAGTTTTTAAAAAAGAAATTTTAGGAGAGAGTATATGGTGCATCTTGAGTGGACGTGAAAACTTGCATTCACCATACATTCTCTGTAATTTATATTGCTGTTAAAAGTTCACCAATCTTGCAGTTTTTGAGGTAAAAACCCCCAAACTTCGCTTACCAACTTCGACTTGCTCAGTTTCCATTTCTGCGTCTTAAAAGGGCTCACTTTAAGTTTTCGAATGACATGCTAAACATGATTAAGGGCTATAGCAATTGCGCCTGGATACAGTTATTTAAAAAAAAAGGTTGAGCTACCCAGATCGCAAAGTATGATGAGAGAACTCTGATTTCGCTACTAGTTAGTGTTGACCTAATTCATCAAAATTCAGACCTAGTTTCATGCTTTGCTAGATGTCTGCTTCGTGTGTACACAGCTAAGATCAGAATACATGACTCCCACAATTCCTTTCGTGATTGGTATTGCCCATTGCAGACGACAACGCGTTTTTTAAACAACTGTATACCTCGGACGCGCCGAAGGCAATGAGCCAATGGTACCTAGGTTGGACCACGCGGCGAGCGACAAAAAACAGCCCGCATACACCCTTAATTGCGTGTGCGATTCGTTCAAGTTCTTATTTATGCGCGTATCAGCGGCTAGCCAGGGACGTCCCGGATTTGTGTGATGGTAAAACAAATTGGACAAAATCCCCGGGGTCAGAGGCAATACTCTTTATTAAATACTGTCTATTGTCTCCACCCCACGGGACACATAACATAGAGCTTTTGAAAATATTCCTTACAACCTACCCCTCATGCATGATTATCTTTTATTTTATTTTATTTGACAATAACTCCCGAGGAACAGTATACGCGCTTTCATCAAGTTACTGGTAGGATGGGAAGCATACGAAAGAAATTGAGAATCTCCCATAATTTTGCTAGCAAATACTTTTACTGTTTTTGCATATTTGTAGTAAAGTTTAGTTGAAATGTTGGGTTGCCATCAGTGCGATAATACAGCACCGAAGGCTAGGGCGGGCAATTACGTCACATATATCCCTGGAGCCGTTTAAAGTACGCGAGCAATTACGTCACGTATTCTAGTCCCTGATGCATTAAAGTGTTTTAATCGCAAATGTGTACATATACGAAGTTACTTGGATGCCCTTCAGTTTGTAGCACTTATATGTATGGTGAAGCAGAATACACACAGTTTTAAGTAGACAAAAATAGTAAATACAGTCGAAACTGTTCGCCATGGGAAATATATACATGCTTCTCGTTCCCTTGTTCTTTTTAAAACAGCAATCGGAATTGTGTTCATTGTCATCAAGGTCTTGATTGACTGTGATTTCGTTTGTTCAATCATGGGTAAACTTTGTTACGACCCTCGAGGCATCTATTCATTTTATATAGCAATCGTCGTAACTCTCAAGGATGCCACATATTTATCTAATACTACGCAAACTCCAATTTGAATTTAACACGTAGGGTAGTAGCAACAGTCGTTCTCAGAATCAGTAATGGCTAGAATGGATTACACCACTCATGTCTAGAGTTCGAAGGCTGGCCCTGAAGCTGGTAATAGAATTTGCTTCTCGGGTAGCAACATGTGTAGCAAATCAGTGAGTAGGCTGCTCCATTCCGAAACTGCCAAAGAGTAGAAAGATCTCTTAATATCAGTTCTTATTTACATGTATATTTCTTATAACCCCGCACTTCTTGTGGTCTGGCTGGTGGGTACTAGAGTTTTTGCCTCGACATCTGCAAGAGACGTTTGTTCAACCAGAGAGAACTGTGGTTTTATGGTTTTCATTTAACCACTGATGGAATTAAAGCCGATCCAAGAAAGATCGACGCGATCAAATGTACTAAGCCACCCACGGACGCTAAAGAGCTTCGTAGCTTTATGACTTGCAAATTATTGTTCAAGATTTATAAAGAATTTTTCAACATTAACTGCACCATTCGGAATTAAATGAAATTATAAAATGATCTCAATGTTGAAGTCTTGAGATATAACAGTCAGACGTGCTGCGGCCTAGCTATCGAATACCCCGCAACCTCGGTAATTTATTACTGTGCATTTCTCGTTCTTTAAAAATATGTGCGTACTGAATTCAAGAACAATAGATGGCAGTAGGTGGCGGGGTATTCGATAGTTGCTCCCTCTCCTATAATCACCAACCACAAAACGTGCTGCCCTTTGTTACACTGTTTTAGTGAATCAACTTTCCTTAGAGGGTGATATTAACTACTTATTAACCGTGAGTGAGGTCTGTACGGGAAATATCAAACTGAGACCTTGCTGTATTCACCCGAGCGATAGCGAGGTCAATGCGTCAAGGCCGAAGTTCGATATTTCCCGTTAAGACCGAACGTTCGAGGTCAATAAGTATTTTACTTGCACAATGGCGCAAGCTCTTAGAGGGGTCAGGGGGACTGCTTCCCTGAAAATGTTTTAAGTTTGAAGGTATCTTAAGGCCTTGCAATCCTCCGTAATTGAAGAACTCAAAAAATGCCTGAATGCCCGCTTTCTATTTCTTGTTACAAGTGTTCAGTCACCACAAATATACGAAAAAAATATTTACATAATCATCCCTACCAATCAGACAAAGTTGGATAAAATTACTGCAGGCAAATAAATATTTCTGCTTCTTGGCAACTCAGAACAGTCACAAAGTTCAAAGAGACAAAAAAGCCAAAACAGGGACACGAATTGACTGTACATTGCGGCAAACGAATAAAGGAAAATGAAAATGCTTTCTGCTTCTTGTTATATAAGTATGTGCGTGCACAGTCGCCGAGAATAGAGTATTTTATAGCAAAATGATGGAGCCACAAATATCGGAGTTCTGCTGCTTGGCAACTCAGTGCGTTCGCCACTGAAAAGAGCAAACTCATCTTTCAGTGGCTACGGTAAGAAAAACGAGTCTGATAAAATTACTACAAGCAAAAAAATGAAAACCTCGTTGTCGGTTTGCCTTCTTGTCACCACAAAAGCAAACTACTTCATGGAAAACAAAGTTCACTGCATTGGTGCAAGGGGAAAAAAGGAAATAAAAAATATCTTCTGTTTCTTGGTATAAAACTCTACAGCCGCCAAAAACAGAGGCTTTTAGAACAAAAATGGAGAAAAGATCGTCTCTTGCCGCACAGTCGCCACTGAAAAAGAGAGAATATGCTTTCCGTAGCCATGGTAAGGTGACTGACGATATAAATATGGATAAAATTACCGCAAACAAATGTTGAAAACCTCGTTGTCTGCCTCTTGGCAACTGTACGTACAGTCGCCACAAAAACAACGTCGCAGGCTGCCGACAGTTCGACCAAAAGGAACTTCACAGATCTGGCGCATTTTTTCTTCACCTTGAAGATGATCTTATGATCGAAACTTAAAACATTCATTAATTTTACCGTATTTCTAAGACTGCAATTGTACCCTGGCGGAATGAAAATTAAGAAAATTTAGTTTCGTTCAAATTATTTCTTAGTGAAAAGAGTGTGCAAAGCTTACGCTATGGTGAAAAGCACGTATTGATCAAACCAAAGGTTACTCTCAGCTGCTAAAGTAGTATTACAAAATATTTCTTTTATTTCTTCGTTCTCGGAAATTCTTGCTAGAGAACAAAGTCCTCATCTTGAAACGTACAACATTTTCTATCACTGCATGATGTCTGTATATATATATATCCATTCCAAGATTTCACACGTTAACTTCTTTTCTTTCAGAGCTCCTCGAAAATCTTATTATTTTACTGGTTACAAGAAAAATATGAAACGAGTGTTCAAATATTTACATATTTTAAAGTAATGGTTTAACGAGAAGCAAAATGCCCTCAGAATTCAGTTCAAACAAACAATAGGTTTTGTGCGTATCGACAGGTGCACTGCGTTGGAAGCAATCCTTCGCGAACTCTGTATTAATAACTACTGGAAATACTGAAACTGTGTAAACTATACAAGCATTGTCTGTTATTTTATTTCGCTTTCTACAAAACTATCCAGACAGTTGGCAGCATGGCACAGTTGTTTGAGAGAGACTGAGGTGAGTTATCAACACATAGAGTCGAGGCACTCTCAGTCCCAGTTCTTCTGCGTTCCTGCTGTGTTTCAATCTCTCTTTAATTTGACGCTGTTCCTCAGATCGGGCCATATTCCTGCCCGTAAGCCGACGAACTGAAATAAGAGAAGAAAGAATAGTAGTAAACTGAGTCACAGTAATCGTTATCGAACCGCTTGCACGTGCCAGGGCTCTCTGCTCTGAGTCAGGGTAAATTTCAGGACTTTTAAAAGAAATATGTCAAGGCCTGCGCAGCTTTTACAAAGACTTTGTAAAAGTGGGGCAAATTTTGCCAAGACACAAAATATACCCACTTTACAGTCACAGTCACAGGTACCAGTCGCGTCTGAAAATACAAGTGCTGACTAGCAATGTTAGAGTCAACCGAGGTATTTTATGAAACTAAAGTAAAATAATCACAAACACAGGTACTTGTAGAGAACACTAGTAGACTCGTTTTAGTAAAACTGTCAATAAGCAAGAGTTGATATAGTATGTTTTTCGCCATTAGGTTAGTTAGAAGCATATAAGACGTTCATCCGACCGCAGGTTGAATACGCTGCTGCTGTCTGGAACCCATTCACACGTGCAAACCAAGATAAATTTGAAAAGGTGCAGAGAAGATAGGCCCGCTACGTGTGCAATAATTACAACTATGAGGACTGTGGAACTGCCATGACAGATGATCTTGGCTGGCGCAGTCTCCAGCTAGCAACTCACGCAGATCAGACCACACAAGAGACTGGTTATGTTTTTTCTAAGATCACAGATGGCCTTGCTGCAGCAGATCTCTTTTATGGTTACCAGATACACAAGACACCTTCACCCCAAGTCCTACCTTCTGCCCTTTGAGGAGAAAACCTATATACAGTACAGCCTTGCCCCTAGGGCCATCAAACAAAGGAACAATTTGCCTGCCGAACTAGCCACAGCTACCTCTCTTCATTCTTTCAAGAGGGGGATCTGTGAGCTGAAGTAATAAACGTATGCTTGGCCGCTGCTGCTGGTCCGAGCGCCGAGCCTCGAAGAGAGGAAGCACTACAACATTGGAATAAGAAGGCTGACGTTTGCAGCATTAGCCCTTCGTTTTCCCTCTGACGAAGGAGTAACACTCGAAATTTCAGTCATCTAATCAACTTCACGGCGAAAATCATACCATTTCAACTATCAATCCACATATGTAGAGAAGCCAAGAAAATGGATACACACGCATTTACTCACTTCCACTAATAAAATAGACCGATTAAGAAAAGGCTATTGTTTTGACTCTGACATTTTTATAAAAGAAGTAGCATCACAGAGTGACGTTATACATTACAGTCCCTTTTGCAACCAGCATGCTTTGTGAGCGTGTTATTGTTTACACCTTATCGACATCAGTACAGTTTTACTGTACAATTAACTATGCAGCCTAACTTGGAATTTGTAGAAGTGAATGTGTCAGAAGATTATCGAAACTCAAGAAATTCAACGGCACTCGTAAGGCATCTTGGTTGGAAATGGGCCTTTAAGACGACACTTTGCGAGTGCAACTGAAATTCTTAGGACCAGTCCTAATAAATTTAGGATGGAAAGTGATATTTTGCCATTTTGGCTTCAAAACTGTCAAATTAGATTGCACTCTTATTAAATTTTGTTACTCCAATAATAGACTGTAATACTTCATGTTGATTGAGATAAAAAAACGTTGACAAGATGTCAACGAAAACACATGCTCACAAAGCATCTTGGTTGCAAATGAGCCTTTAACTACAAAAAGATCAAAACTAAAACATCAAGTGACAAACCTTTGATTTGAATAATCATTAACACGGGAGCCGCTCGTTGAAATCATTGATGGCAACATTTCATTATCCTGAATTGAAAACAAGATGTAAGTACAATTAAGCTTGGTAATTTTGTGTCGCATGAAGCAAGATAAAGGACGAATTCAACATCTGCTATAAAAACAGGTGTCAATTTTTCACACGAAACTTGCTATGCATTTCTTCTCTCAGTAACTTGTGAAAAATCCCGTAAGAGGTTAGACTTAATGAGCCCCAAGATCGCCATCAGAAAAATACATAGCTCGTAATTTCAGATATCTTATATAAGACGTTAATTGTTTTACTAACCTAAATCAAACAAAATTTTAATCTGCCGATAACTTTTAAAAAGTATCACCGATTTAGGGGTGTTTTCTTTCAAAACAATGGAATGACTAATGACGTTTTTTTATGTCGGCCCAAATCGCAAAGGGAGAGGACTGGGGTACACTCTTGGAAGGAGTGCGGCAATTCAAACCTGGAAGAGTTCGACTTCTTCCTCTGTCATCGAGTCCCGGCCACAGGCACTTGCTGAGCCAAGGCTCCCTCGTCTTCTGCCTGCGTAAGACGAGAAATGTGGACAGTTATCGCTTGAAACACCAAATGAATTGAATGAATGGCAATCATTTTCACGTTACAACTTTTCTTAACAAACTGCAATGCCCATGGATCTGTAGGTATTCTATTTAGCGTTGTCCATGTGGTTAATCCTAGCTGAGGGGTTTAACCTTATGAGGCTGTGGGGACTTATTGATTGTTTCAAGTTTTCGTTACTGTGAATTTTTCTTTCTACATAACAGACCTTAAACGAACTTCAATTTTTGTCCTCACTATTTTACCTTTCGACAACTGGCGATATTTTTGTGCATACAAATATCAAACTCATTCCAAAATAATCATGGGTCAAAAATCTAGGAAAAATATTGTACATACAAATACGACAGCAATTTATAGCTAGTTGGATGGTCTAAACTCGCAACAATTTAGACCGAATCACAAAACTGATATTAGCCGGCAAATATACGGTACTAGTTTTACCTCTGTGTCGAGACACCGCTGTCACCATTGACTGCATTGCCTCGCCTATCATTCCAGCAGCTACGAACAAATCGTTGTGAATTTCCACTGGCATTTCTAAAAGCAGAGAACGACACAGCGTTATGCAGACAACCTAATGTTGCTAAATATAATCCTCGATAGCTGTTCCAGCTACACAGTATGAGAAAAATTGGAAGAAAAAAAATTTACCCTAGGAAACCTCGAGTTGCAAATATAATCACGTTTGCCGCAATACAAAGATAAAAGCTCAGATGTTTGACATCATTTCCGCTTTGTGTATGTTTTGGTTTCTGTAAGTCAATCGCAAAAACAAAAATCACTCGCTTTAGTCCAACATTACAAATTAAACTTAAGTCAAAGGTCGTTTTGAATAACCAGTACTCTCGCCAGCTTGCGATGTAACTCGATTTAGATGACAATCTCTTCCTACCCAAAGCTTTCCTCTAATCTCAGAACGAAAGACCCTATTGGATCTTTAAACAATAGCATTAACAATAGCTGACACGTTCTGACATACGTCATTGTATGTTTGTCTACGGATGGTTAGGTTTACCCCAAAGGTTAGGGTTATTTATGTTGTATTTTTATCCAATAGCATCTCTCGTTCTCAGAGTAGAGGTCGACCCTTCAACTGTGCGAAACTTAAGACGCACGCAAAGGATATCGGACCCTGATCTGGGTGTTTAACTATACGAAGAGATACTATACACGGTATCACTACAAACAGTCACGCCATGCAGAGTCACGTTATATGCTTTCTTATATGATTTCTTTAGAAATTTTTGGATAAATAGCATAAAATTTAACTTCTATAATATAGAAAGTCCTATGACGGATTCAGTTGTGAAAAAGCCCTTTACCGGATGAATTTATAAGAAAGAAGCCCGTTCGGGTTTCAAAAAATGGTGGTTTGTTGCATTAACGGGGTTTTCATAATAGAGACACTAGGGACTTTAAGAAGCTATTAGGGACTTTAAGAGCGACTGTCAGTAATTATCAACTAAGTCGCGCAGTTTTGAAAAATCCAAATTCTTCATACCCTGTCAGA
>JAOEHT020183653.1:0-11467 GCA_025448195.2 Parazoanthus atlanticus | reverse complement strand
ATGGTAACGTGAAGATCGTGATCTTGTTAGTGACGCTATGGTGGTTGGGACAGATACATTTACCAAATTGTTGCGGACAATCGGGAAAAATGCCAATAATGCTACTTTGTATTGTGTTCTTTTCACAACGATACTTATATACCGTATAGTTTGAAAGCTCTCTCTCTCTCTCTCACTATATTTCTTAAACTAGAAATTATAAGACTACTCAAATGCGCTCAAAGAGCGAGTGAAACGGTACAAGACCGATGTTCGCGCTCCAAGGTGCATCGCGGGTAGCGAACTGAGGTATCTCGAAAATATCTCAATGTTTTTTGTGTTACTGTTGTAGTCTCCATTAGATGAAAAGTAAGGCGGACATACTCTAGGCACACGACGACTGCCCACAAAATAATCGAATAATAAACGAATTCGTTCCTCGTGTCGTTACTCGTCAGCGCGTTCGATCCAAGCAAATTCTTGTGTATAAAGTGTTTGGTCCCGAACTGATTCAACAACAACAACAACAACAACAACAACTTTATTAAGGTATTTCCATTTAATTCTTTACATGGTATTACCAAAGTTGTATAAAATAAGATTATAAGAAAAGTACATATAAATATAAATCGTAAAACATAAGGAATATCTATTACCAAGAGCATGCTTGTTTTGTTTGATATCGTATATCACTGTTAAGAATTTTCATTTCGTATTTTCAATGATTTAAATATGTAATTTGCTTGCTAATATGTTGGTCAGTATTGTTGAATAGAAATATGACTTTATCCACATAATCAAAGTTTGTTAACAGTTTGTACTGCTCACTTATCTTATCGTAGAGGAAAGTTCTCAGAACTGATTTATGCTACGTGACACATCACATGTACAAATTGGCATCTGAAGCAGAACTGCCCCACATTATTTGAAATAAAACCAAATATTGACTGCCCAAAATGATTGATGTAATTTTTCTATCCTACCTACAAAAAATGACACGGAAATTAATTTTTGCGTGAAACTAGAGTAGCAAACAGAAAATATTATACGTCGGTATGTCTAGATTTGGATGGTAGTAGAGCGGATAAAGTGCGAAATGATGAGAGTTTCAATTCAAAGTAAATAACGAATAATTTGGTCTCTGTCAATATTACTAATATTGACAGAGATCAGATCTAAATCTAAATGTCATTACGTCGGCAAAGTCCACGAGGGACATCACGCCAACTTGATTATTCATTATTTACTTATTTATATAATATACCTTGCAGACTAGATAGCTACTTAAAATATTGGTGTTTCTGCTATCATTGCGAAGGGTGGTGACAGACATGGCTTGTAGCCATGAAAACAAGTTATTGCTATATAAGTATTAACAACTCTTTGCCAAAATTAAATTGGACCGAATTGCCAGGAGATCCACATGGACGGTAGCTAGCAAGAACTGAAAATCACAATTGTCTTACGGCAACCTGTCGACAAACCTACCTTTTAGGTTTTGCCAAAGGCCCTTGCTGTTCCATGGGCGAGAGTCTCAGAGCACTTGGGTAAGATATGATTTGATACTCCATAATATTAATGTTTTCTGTTCATCGAGCATGTGTCAAGAACCTAATACTCGAGTCAGATACTGTGCGTGTGTAAGATTTAAATTCTGTAATTACAGGACGGTATTAAACCTACTTCGCTTTCCAGACAGTCGGCTCCTACTAGCTAGTTCGCTTCGAAGAACCACATAATAACGCCTCCAGCCATAGGTGCATGGGATCTGGGTACAAGGATAATGAATTACTCGTACACAGGGTATAATAGACCCAACGTATAATGATGTCAGTTGTCCTGATGTCTAAAATGGATTCTCATCTTTGTAGTCACGGATCTATTCAAGATGGCAGTAATTTACGAAACCTACCAATTATTCAAAACGCGGTTTTAGTTATAGTGTCGCCCTCTTAAGGAACGATTTACCCCAGAATGTCGAGGAAGTCCAAATACTACAGAATCCTTACGTAGCGACAACATCTCTCACACATATTTATTTCTAAATTCAAAAACATGTACATGCAACAAGAGAACAAGCTTATGAACCTGCATGCCTGACAGCGAAGCTCCAAATACCTTCCACAATAATGCTGCTCAAGGATATCTCTTGAAGAAGTAGGGTTAATCAATGACGAGAGTCGTATTGGGCGGGGCACTGTGACGGTTGATGGTTTTACGACTGTCGGTTACGTTTTAGAGCTTTTGCAATTATCAGTTAATAAAAATAAGTATTGACGGTAAAAAACCATCTTTGACAGTTGACGCTCAATTATTCCTGGTTGATCAATGTGTGCGTGGAAATGTCGATGAAAAGCACCCAGCTAACTGTTGCCAGCCCAGCCTTCTGTAAACACCATATATATATCATATAAATATACCATCCTTGACTTCGTAAACTTATAGTAAACATGAAATGTCTTCTACATTTAACAGAACGATTTGTCAAGTAGACGACTTTTCGTCTTGTTTTTCGGATCCTTAATTTCATGAAACATTACATGGAATTTTTTAAGTCTAATAAAGACATATTTCACGTAGCTTTGATGCAATATTCAGTATTATTGCGGTTGGCTTTTGTTGAGTGACTATTGTTCATAAGTTTGTTCTCAATTGTCTTTTTGAGAATTTAGGGATGTCAATGTTTCTGACAAACTTTGGCTATCGTATGTCTGGCCTTCTACAATTTTTGCTCTGAACATTCCCGTCACAACATGATACATTCCAGATCCATATAAGGTGGTATTATGCTACCTTATATGGATCTGTGACTACTAAGACCAGAATCCATTTTGGGCATCAGGCCAACTGAAGTCATTTAATATGCATAAGGTCTATTGTATCTAGCGGCCTCGTTCAGTTTGTACAGTACAGTTTTTCAGTAACTGTGAATTTGCGAGAATCGTTCAAATTTTGCCGAAAACTATTACGTTCAATTATAACTTTAACTATAAGTATCTTGCAACGTATTACAAAGGTGGGGCTGGGCTAATTTTGTTGCGGAACGTCCACAGGGTTACCGCAAATTGTGAGTTAATGACCCTGAGTTGCAGAGATTTGGAGTATTTTTGATCACGAAGAATTTAAGGGCATTTTCACAACCTTTGCGACAATTTTCCTGAAACGTTTGGAACCTCTGCGGTATTTTCACAGACTACAAACACGTTCGATTCTGTGGACGTCGGACACTAAAGCCAAATTCTGCAAAAAACGTTTGCTGTAGTTGTTTGAAAACAATTTTGCTAAAAAAAACTATGAAGGGCACTGGACTATGAATACATTAGATATAATGATATGAATGTGGTAAGTTGAAGTGCTGTACAAATATCCCAAGTAATTCCTTCTGAGCGAAAGCCCTAGGAAGGAAATGGGCCCACACGGAGAAAGAGAAAAAATCTCTGACCCCGGCGGGATTCGAACCCACGACCTCCGGAACAGATCACCGTTGCTGTACTAACTGAGCTACAAGGCCAGATGGGAGCTGGTCGTGGGTAATTAAGAGGTTTAACTAGTTTGTTTTGTTTTTCAGGAATACCCCCCGTTATCTGTCATTACACCTTTGTTCTAAACAACTGGAGAAGACAGGATAGTAAAAGGTGCGAGAGACAAATTGATTTATCATAAACACAAAAAATTATCTACAATATTTCCGTTTTTTTTATTCTGTGTTGATACTTTTCATTCGCTTTTTTCGTTTGACTTGGCTTGAAGATATTTATTTTGTTTATTGTCATAGGATTCATTTGTTTTCAATAACGATCTAGCCAGCTTGGTTGACTCTTTAAGCCTGGTTTTCACGAGCGACGTAAGAGACGGAAGCGCAAGCGTAACGCTCTTAAGTCACCGTGAAAACGGGATGACATAAGCGTAAGCTCGACGGAAGCGGAGACGGAGGGAACGGAAGATTTCCTTTTTCTTCCGTCTCCGTTTCTCCTTCCGTTGAGCTTCCGTCGCTTATGCCGCCGTGAAAACAGAACAAAACGTAGACGCAAGGAAATATATATTTTAAAAATCTAGATATTTTAGATTTACGGTTACACGGAATATAAACTATGAATATATAGAAATATAAAATGTTTAAAGGAACAACTTTAGAACTACATATATATCATAACATATATATTGTTAGCATAAATTTTATTAGCAATTTAGTTTCCAGTTTTCATTTTGTTATAAACAGTGCAGCTTTTGTAGTAAAAGGCACATTTTGCAGATCAGTCAGTTCGATCAGTTTGCATAGAAAAAAGATTATCAATTACTCTGGCGAGTTCTACGGGAGCCCATCTTCCCTTGATAATTGAAAAGATTAATAAAAAACTGAAGCACTCTGCCACGCAACACACATCCTTGCGTCTGCGTTGTGTTCTGTTTTCATGAGGAACGGAAGTGACGGGAATGCAAGCAGAAGGAAAAGTATTTGATCCCTGCGTTTACTCTTCCGTCGTTGTTATGCTTGCGTCAAGTCCGTTTTCACGGTGACGTAACTGACATAAGAGCTCTTCCGCTTGCGCTTCCGTTCCTTACGTCACTCGTGAAAACCAGGCTTTAGTGGATATAGCAAATGATACAGTACCGTAACTGAAACTGGGTCTGATGCGTGTCTATGGCAAAAAATGGCCCAAAAGGCGCACATATGAGGTCCGAAAAACTCAAGGGGACAAAATACCCCATGTCCTCACCCCTCCTCCCCCCTCTCAACACACACGCATACACACACTTACGATAAATTCTTGCTGATAAATCCCCCAGCCTTCCACCAACAAAAATCTGATATTCCGTTTGTAAGTCCCCCTTCCCAGATATAAGACCGCGGTCTTATTGCATTAGTTTTGTTACATTTGAAGATACTCACACTTTGAAGTATATTACCAGTTGACTGAAATAATGATTTGTTGCAATGTTCTGTAATTTGTCTTAAAAAGAAACAGTAGACGGAAATTCCTTATCTTGATAGTTTCCGTAGGTATAGGTAGAGGACGTGTTGACTTAATCCAAAATGTTCTGTTTCGCTTAACTTTCTTAATATCCCCATCCCTATAATTATAAGCCCACCAAGAATCCTGTATGAACGAAAACAAGCCCAGGGCTTGTGGGCGGGAAGTTACGGTATGAAACCAATAAGTGAACGGTTTGTTGGCCGGTTATTTTCTTGCTATTCAATACTAATTATTTTTTTGTCATCTTTTTAACTGTGCGTCTTCAAATAAACAAATGGAACAGACCACTGAGTATGGAGTAAGTATTTTGATCTTATTAGAGTAAAGTAAGATACTGCTCCACTCTGGTTCTCATAGGCGAATCTCTGATGACTCATTAGCATAACATAAGATTAATTTTAAATTAAGTTTAAAAAAAAATATTTCAATGACACACTTAATAAGATACTTACTGAATTTTGAGCTTGACATGTTGAGTAACTTCGGAGAAATGAGCGTTTCAAAACTGAACTTACGAGTTTATAGAGGCCGCCAGCCATATCTCATTATTTTCGACGTAATCCAGAAGTATTCAACATATAGGGCCAAATATTTATTAAGTACTAACTGTGCCATGCTTTTTTCGATTTGTGAACAATATTTGTTTGAATCTTGAAAGTTGGGTGTATGCTGTATTATAGCACTGACGTCATACTGGAGTCTCAGATTATTATGTTATGCAATTAAATGAAAGTTGGTGAGAATATTTCTTTCGCTCTAAAGAAAACAATCGTGTCTATAAAATCTGACTTTGCAACTGAAGCCGTGATGATATCTAGAGTAACTGAAACGATTAAATAGAATGCTGAATTAAAATGCAGTAACATATATATTTAAACAGACGAATTTCATATACATATTACGTGGCAGAGCAGGGTCAGATAGGGTCAATTGAAAGTAGAACTGATTGGTTAGAAAAAAACTGCTATCAGTTTGATAGTCCTTTCCATATTTTAATATTGATAATTAAAAAAGTCCCCAGCAACCGATCAATTATACAGTATCTGTAAAACAACAGCACTGCTTACTTGACGGAATAGGTGTTATATTTCATTATTGTATATCAAAAGAATAAGTGCATTAATTTTCGCTAGTTTACTTTAATAACTTGCGTTCTTATAGTGTAATACTATTATCCGCAGTAACATTTCGACGTTGGTATCAATGACTGGATGTGCGGCTGAAGAAGACTTTGTTAAAATTCCGTTCCAAATTGAGCTGGACGCAGCCACGGCATTACAGGTTGTCCTTAAGGCTACTCTATATCATGATAAACCTTACCATACTATATCGTATACCATCTTCATACCATACGGTGCGTTACAGTACAACAGAACCTACTGCATACGATAAGGTATACGGGTGTGGTTTGCTATGTTATGTTATGGTATGGTATGGTATAGTGTGGTGTGGTATGGTATGGTATGTTTTGGTATGGTATGGTTAGGTATGGTATAGTATGGTATTGTAACCGACGCTTCATGAGGAATTAGCTCTCGGGGTTCCTCTCTAATCTCCATTGCAACTGCTACTGATAAAGTAGTTGGAAATCTAAACTACAGTTCCAAACGTCCACTGCAGCTTTGACCAGCTCGAGAGTTATTATCAAACGAGGTTGAACTACAAGCTACGCTATACCTTATCCATTGCAAACAAAAGCTCTGCATGTTAGGAACAAAAGACAACAGTGGACAACGAAATAGTGAAACAATAAAGCTAATTGACTATAGAAACCTAAAATAACGCGCGAGTTAAAAGAAGCAGAAGTTAGGAAAGTTCTTTTGTATGACCGACGTGTTGCCTCGTGAAAGTATGTTTTGGTATGGTATGGTATAGTGTGGTGTGGTATGATATGGTATAGTGTGGTGTGGTATGGTTTGGTATGGTATGGTATAGTATGGTATAGTGTGGTGTGGTATGGTTTGGTATGGTATGGTATAGTGTGGTGTGGTATGGTTTGGTATGGTATGGTATGGTATGGTTGGTATGGTATGTTTTGGTATGGTGTGGTATGTTATGTTTGGTATGGTATGTTTTGGTATAGTATGGTTAGGTATGGTGCATGGTATGGTATGGTATGGTATAGTAAACTAGGGTAGACAGTGGTATGGTGTGATAATGATGGTATATAGTATAGTATAGTATTGTGTGGTGCACTGTGTAACCCATGTCAATACATCGTACGACGTGATACAACGCGCTCAATTTTCTCATCATTTTACACCATGCACCCAAACGCCTTTTCACTGTAACACAAAACAGCATTCACTTATAAACTGCAACATTTTCATGTAAACAAATAAACTGTTCCAGTACGCTTTAGGTTTGCAATATTAGATGTTTCAATATGCCGATGTGTTCACTAAAAATAGCAAACAATATCACACTGACCGAAGCTTAACAACGTCTGCTTTTTTTGTAGGCAGTCGTCAAGGCTCAAAAGGTAAGATATGGTCACACTACGAAATTATGTTGTAATAAATAAGGAAGTGTTTCTACGGATCATAAGCTACTTTATCCTGTGGACATAATTTTGAGTCATAGCGTTTCTGTATCGAATGAATATGTACCAAAGTGCTAAATTATTGGACAATCTCTGCTTACATGTTTTCTCCAAATACTCTGAACTGTACTGATAGTACGGGTAAGTCAGCGAAAAATATAGTCTTCGTACTTGCAGATTTGAAAAGACAAAAACTTGATATGAGAAATATTACAGATTTTGAAGTTTTGTTTGCTACTTGGGATAAATGGGGTTTCCATGAAAGGTGTTTCCGGGGTTTCCGGAAAACTCGTCGGAGCAGTGTTGTTTAGACCTTGGCAAGGCATTTGATATTATTAACCGCTCCACTCTAAAGGTTAAACTCTCCAGTGTTGGTGTTGGAGGGCACGCACTGGACTGGTTCGACAATTACCTATTCAACAGAACTCAGTCGGTCTTTATTAATGGAACACTTCCTGATTCTACAGAACTGTCACTCGGAGTACCACAATGCCCAGTATTGGGGCCCTTATTGTTATCGTTTTCATTAATGATTTACCGCATAATGTTCATCATTGTAGGACAGTAGTCTATATGCTGACGATACCGCTCTTTTCTTTGCCGATAGGGATGTTCACACTATGCAATCTGCTCTGCAGGACGAACTCAATTCTCTTAGTAGACGGTTTGATGCTAGTGACTTATTTGTAAATTGTACTAAATCCAAAGTTATGCTGTTGGTTCTAATCAACGTCTATCGTGATCACAGAAGCCCTGTTTGTCATTGTCAGATACCCCCTTAGAATTATCAGGGACTGTTAAGTATCCTGGCTTGTCCTTTGATGCTACAATGAACTGGTATGACCATATCGACGGACTTGCCTCGAAGGTAGCTCGTAGGCTTAACCTCCTCGGGAGGATTGGGAAATACATGGAACTCATGGAACTCTTATTCAGCCACTGTCTGAATATTGTGATGTAGTCTGGTCAAACGCGTACAAAGCAAGATTAGATAGGCTTATTAGGTTACAGAAAAGAGGAGCACATATCATACTTAGAAAGAAAATTAGGGAAGAGCGCACGGAGCATCTATTCAGAGAACTAGGTTGGGTCAGCTTGGCTAAACCGCGATGGCACTTCCATAAATGTCTTATGGTATTCGAATGCTTGAACGGACTCTTGCCGCCATATCTTAGCAACTTGTTTTCCCTAACTCTGATTTTCATCAATACAACAATCGAAATAAATCTGATCTGCACATGGTTAATATCTTATCTTAATTATATCCATTTTGAAATCACTGGTGGTTCCTGCATTCTGATTGGTTCCCAACAGCAGTGTTTGTCTGTTTTTGCATAAATAAGTTTGTTTGTCTGTTATTTTATGCACAGCTTCGTTGTAAATAGTGCTTAACTTTATGAATACTGTGCCTAATAAAGTTTGTTATTATTATTATTATTGTTATTATTATTATTATTATTAAGAAAGAACACCACACGTCAATCGATTTACTTCAATATGTATTGCAGTGAGACTCAAAATTCTACGTTATTTAAATTAAATTTTACGTCTTTTGTCACAATAAAATCACGATGAGAAGTAGAAAAATAGTTGGAACACTTTTGCCAATTTCACGTCCCCAACTGATATCTTTTAGCTCTATCTCTCACACCAAACTGTGTTAAAATAGCCATAGCATTGCAAAGTTATCGAATTTAAAAGAGACCAACTTAATGACAAGAAAAAACTATAAGTCTTCCCCGGCCGAAAATGCCTCGAGCAGCCTGCATCGAATGAAAACTGCAAATAACTTTTTGAGTCATCTTTTCATCTTTATAGTAGTGTATAATAAGGTTCAGTTCTTGTACATGGTCACTCGTGGGTTATATCAAGCGGTTTGGGCAAGTAAGGAGGTATTGGGAGAACAAATAAACAAATAAACAGACGTTGACTTGTGTGTTAAAATCCTTTCAGGCTGTTCTAGATAACAGTCCAGCTGGAATACTGGACGCTCTCGGTATCATGTGCAGGACATTTCATCAAATGACATACTCCCTTTTGCGAGTTAATGGTAAGTTTGACCCTTCTTGCTCCTTTGAGATGACCTTTGATACGCCCGGTTTTTTTTAACATTTTTTTTGTTTCCATTTCTCATTTAGTTGAAAAAGTTAAACTTTTAAGTCCTAGTAAGTAATTGGTTTTCTTTAGAATTTATTTTTCAGTTCGTAAATACTTATCATTTGGATTCCAGCACTCGTTCTGAAGGCCGGTCAATAAAGTGAAAACATATTACCTTAATCTTCAATAGCAATAATACCTTAATCTTCAATAGCAATCAAGGCCAGTTGACCGTGCAGAAAAACCCTATTTATTATTATAAAAGTTATTCTTTATATTTCAAAACATAGATACTTGCGATCCATGGGAGTTTTACAACACCTTCAGGCCATACTTAGCGGGGTAAGTACAGTGGAATATCGTAGTTCCTAGAGAAAAATAGTGGAATGGGATGTGCGTACACAGAAATAGATCTTTAGTAAGTTCATTGTATTTTTCCTTAGATTGATTGTATTTTATATTATCTTAATTGAGGACTCTTCTGTAAACCACTTTGTGATGTAGGCGTCCTCATTAGGGATTTATTTATTGTTATTAGAAGCCAGAAGCTCGTAAGACGTTTATGAGCTTCTGATAGAAGTGTATAGAAGTGAATGTGTAATGATGTATTGACCCAAAGAGTGTTGTATGGTATCACTATACATCTCTGAGGCTCTTTTTTGCGTCACACTGAATTAAGTCTTTTTTGTCACCTTTCGAATTCAGATAAATAACTTCAATAAACACGTTTATGAAATATATTAGTTGAATATACTGTCCAAACTACTTTCAGTTGGAGCGAGTTGGCTGACTCTTTGCGATATAGACCGAAAGCTCAAGAGACGAAAACCTGAGCGTCTGAACAGGGGAACCGAATTTCTTAAACAATTCAAAAAGTTGCTCCAAGTGCTAATTTTAAAATAGGTCTTTAGATGAATCTATTGACTTGCTGGTTCATGTACGTCTATAGGTCATATTATTCAACCACGCTTTTCAACAACTCTGTCATAGAACAACAGTTACTTCAGCAATTCTGCAAAAGCGTGAAACTCGTGTTTATTTGATAGACCGTAAAATTTGATTTAAGCCCCCCCGAATGTAAACCCACCAAATCTCAGACGCAAAATTACTTCCGATTATGACCCCCCCCCCTCCAATATAAGCCCATGGGCTTATACATGGAGGGGGCTTTAAATGGCATAACGTGCGTCTACTAAGGTTGAACCACTATAACACGCAAAATTGCATCCTGTTATCCACTAGATTCGAAACGCTTTCGATTTCCTTCAACCCCCCGAATACGAGCAGTTTCATGAAGTGCTTTGAAAGCTATAACCCCATGGGTTTATATTCGGAATTTTACTGTATGCGCGATATGCGCGGTAAATTTGTTCTTAATACATCAACTGACTGGACTCAAACGAACTGGTTCCCAGATGGAAGGACAATCCGGCTCTACCAGGAGGTCTCGTCTACGAAGGAGTGAGCTCTCAACCGATTCAGGTATTTGAAAAAAAAACAATCTTGTTCCTGATCCGGTTGAACTGAGAGCTTCAGACATATCAACCACACTGACCAGCCAAAAACGCGGTCTCAGCTCTAAAATCGCTGAACAGTGAAACAGTGGATAGATTCCCCCTCCTTTCTCTATTGCTTTAAAAGCAAAACGTGACAGAATGCTTCTCTGGATCCCTGTGGTCTTATTTCTTGTCTCCACTCTCGGAATTTTTGAAACAATACTTGTTTCTGGAAACATGGGTTCTCAAAATTAGATTTGTCAGTGTGTTGAGAATTGCGGAAAGCGATGAGTACACGAGCATGCTTCGGTATCCAGCCGCTGTTCGGGGATGAGCCCGCGTTCTCCCCGAAAGACGGGGGGAGAACGCGGGCTCAT
>JAOEHT020183591.1:0-11468 GCA_025448195.2 Parazoanthus atlanticus | reverse complement strand
ACGCGTGAATTTTATCCGCTGGATAGGGATTTATCCGCTGGATAAAGTTATCCAACCTTTGAACAACCGGGCCCAGACCATTTAAAGCTTTAATGATGATAACCAGAATTGTGTAACAGATGCAAGATTCAACAGGTAGCCAGTGTAATTGAAAGAGGGTTATTAAGTAATAAATATTCTACTGTAGAATGGCAAAATTTGAAAGAGTACACTCGTTTTTATATAAAAACCACTTGAGGCTGGAAAATAACAAAAATTGAAGGAAAAACGAATTCATCCACAAATTTAGGAACGCTCAGCTCCAACTCAAGAAGTAGATGTTCATTAAAACAAAGAAGCAAGTTCAATGGATCGTAAATCATTTTCTACCTTTTTACACGATTACAGGGAAAAATCAGTGCGGTATAGTTTCAGGAGCAGGGGTAACAACTTTATTAACATTACCCAGGGCACCATTAATCCTCGTGCAAACAGTCTGAAATAATATATTAACCTGATGATAAGGTTTACATGCTAAGTTTGAAATACACTCATGGCTCAGTAACAACATTAACCTGACGATAGAGTTTACGTGCTAAATTGGAAACTAAACTTGGCTCTGAAACAACATCAACTTGGTGCTAAGGTTTACGTTCTAAATGTGAAACATTACTTAGCTTTGTAACAACACTAACTCCAGTGGTGATATGGTATACGTGCTAAATTGGAAACTACACTTGGTTCTGCAACAACCGATTAACCTAACGATGAGGTTTACATGCTAGACTAAAAACTTTCCTTGGCTCTCAAACAATATTAACTTGGCGATAGGGTTAACGTGCTAAATTGGAAACTCTACTTGGCTCTACTACGCGGCCGTAACAACCAAAACATCACTCCATTCCTCGTTTGATCAAGAGGTAGATAATGCTATCCAGCGGATAAATCCATATCCAGTGGGTAAAATAGCGTTAATCGATGGATAAGGATTTACCTGCTGGATCGATAGCGGTATCCAGTTTATCAACAACTGGTGGCCAAAATAATGTGAAAGGTTATGTTCACTGCACATACCGAATAGTTCGTTTTGCGATCGAGAAACTTGTTAAAATAAGGCCTAAGTGTTTTACATTTTGTTCACAAACAAGATTTTCCTGTGAGTGAATAGCGCATCAAAAGTCAAGGTCGTGTAAATTATACATAAACAGGCAGATTAACGGTGACGAAAATATTAAATGAGAGCATGCAAAATCAGTAGATGTAGCCAATGAAAGAATAAACCTAAAAAGCCGATTGAAATCCAACCGTTTACCAATGATGTTCAGCGGTATTTTCCTAGAACTATGCGTGAATAATCGTCCTATTCGAAAATCCAAGGGAAAATATTGAGAAGCTAAAGTAAAAAAATCGAGTAAACATACGGATGACTACTAAAAATAATGAAGGTTTTCCTCGTCAAGTTTTTGAATTTTTTTAATGATTTACCTACACCTTCCATACTTTTTTGACAATATTACAAATATCAGCACTTTTCAAAAAATGTTCTGAAGATTTTGCTATGGTAAAAACTTTTCTTTTAGGGAGTCTTCTTGCGTTGTACGGTAAACACAATTTGAAGTTAAACCAGAGTATACAGGGGCGTTCCTGGGCATTTTCCAGCTTTAAGCCCGACACCGGACTGCTGCTGATATATACGGTTACCAATTTACACCGGTACAACACAGGTTTTGCGAGCGTAAAGTAACTTCAGTTGTTACAATCACGTAAATGTTGTATCTCCCTACTTCAATGACACCCTCAGCAAACATTTTTGGATTATGAAAACACAAAAAAACGTTATGATTTTTTTGTCAATTTGATCGTTCGAAAAAACAATCCCCCCAAAATCTTTTAAGCCGTGCTTAACTGGCTTAAAGTCTGGTACGCCCCTGTTATATAGCCACATTTGTAGTTGAAAGATGCAAGGGTTTGCATTCGACAAGAACTGAATGAGTGATTTTAAGAGGTTTACTTTATTTCCAGCATTCAAAAGGTTTTACAGGTGAAAACTTGAGTTAGAATCTAGCTCATAAGAATATTATCTGCCAGAATTAACAAAAAATAGTGCATGGTTTACGAATATTGGCTACCAGCTTCTCTTCAGTCGGCAATTTTGTAGGCATCTATAACGGATAGGAAACCCCCTTTACCTTCTTGCGTTTTGAAGCTAAAGGACTATGTTTGAATTGTCAGAAATATTTTTCCGGTTAAAGTTATTAAAAGCATCTCATTATCTTAAGTCTTAATTGAAAGCTTTTTACTTCTTGCTTTGTCAACGTTTTTTTCTCCTAGAAAGTATTTACATTTGTATTTCGAAATGTCTCATTTGGATGTGTAGCATGTGGAAATTTCCCACTAACAATTTTGATTAACTGTTCTTTGGTTTAAACTCAGTAGCTAAACCTCATTTAGTTCTTTTTCCTCAAATTTAGTGAAACGTTGTCGTTCTCACAGAGTTAAATATTTGTGATAAGTTTAAAGCTTGATTTCAAACCATTTTCAGCCGGCTTTCTGTGTATGTAAGTAGCATTGTAGACACTTTTCGTTTTTAGGATCCAAAATGCGTCAAAAACATTAATCGAAATTCTGTTTAAACAGTCTGTTTCTAAATCTTTTTATGAATTTTATATTTTGACAGTTTGGGCTTTTTAAGAGAACGCCTTTGTGAAAATATTTGAACAAGAACAAATCACGGCAGAGGCATGTAAACAACATCAAGATCAACCAATCAGAATTGGTTTTCCAAGCAATTAAACTGTTAAACCTGCGGTTTTATTGTGACAGATAAAGACAGGTAAATTTTTCCTTCATATCAAGACTAAGTATCGTCCTCATCTGATGTGAAGTCAAACCACTGTTACAACAGTTGAAACACGGTACAGATCTCAAAGTTTTTCAATTTCGTCAGGATCACCAGTTGAAGGTAAGGATAGTCTACATCTTATAATTAGTTTCAATTGGTAGTTATCAAAAGCGTAACAATGCCTTTTGCGTTCGCTTTATCAATTCCATTTTCTACTGTGTTGATTCTATTCTTCTTTGGTCAATTTTGGGTCTGTTTCAATTTCTTTCCAATGTCCAACTTTTACAATATTTTACCATGAATTAATTTTTGTAGGTAGAGGCAAGACAAAAGCTAATTTTCCTCCAACATTTAATAACTTGAAATATCTTTTGAAATTGTAGGTTTTTATGAGGGATTTTTAAGTTTTAAAATCAACTTTGTGAGGTGAACGCTTTATGTAAGAACACCATTACAATGCCTTCTTTTTCCTTTACTATGAATTGAGACTACAGTCCATAGAGTCTTTGGCATCGAGGTAGCCTTTTGTCTTCCTATTCTTTTTTGTTACTATTATTATTATTATTATTATGTTATTATGCAGTTGGTTGCTTCGATTTTATTATTGAACAATACACTTTCCTATAACGCTTTTTTGGTATTTACTTGTAAATTTTTCAAAGAAAACAAAGGCGTTGTTAAAAGCATTTTTCTTTCCTAGTAGTTAGGAAAAGATCAAGCTATGTAAATATTAATAACGGTAGCCTGTGCTGTTGACATCAGTTTATAAACAAACAATTATTATAAGATAGAATGAAAGTTTGATTCACTTGCGATAAGTGGAGCGGAGCATCGTTTAACGACTCATATTTCTCTGACTGTGGGTGTTTTTGTGCCTCTTCACTTTCAATTACAAATGCTTCTAAGCTTTTAAAAGGGCTGCAAAAAAGGAATACTTAATATTACGGTAAAAAGGAAGTATCGTTCTATATTTTAAATTATCTCTCAGTTCTATTGCTTTTATTAAATTTAATCACAGTTGTTTAATCGGAAACACGGCCAGATGACGAATGGCCTTTTGCCGATACTCAAAAATTTAACATCAATAAAAATAATAGGAATGTTAAAGCGTTTTTATAATGCTCCAATAGTCTAAAGCAGTGTTTAAGAGAGTGAATTAGCATGTAGGTTAAAATAGATGTTTATATTAGTCAAGTGCCTCTTGTCATATAATGACTTTGACCTTATTATTTTTTTATTAAAAATTTATTTGAAAATTTGATAAACCTGAGATAAAATATATATTTGGATAAAACTTTCATTTCCTGATGTTGAGCCGACAACTACTTTTTGGCATCTTTGTAACCTGGAAGATTAGAATTTAAAAATTAGAGCTTTCAGAATACGCCGATAGTTAAGAAAGCATTTTTGTTTCCATTACTGAATTCAGTTCTATCTATTTTCCGATCTATATTCAGTGGTTACAAAAGGTCAAGAATTCTTCTGTTAGTCTTAGTGATCATCTGTCACGAAACAACTTTGCGCAAACTAAAATAAGTTCTCCTTGCTACAGATTGAGTCTGCACAAAAATGATGCACAGATGATGGAAATCTGTAAATTAAAATCCTTAGTGCAAATGAGCAAGAACGTTACATCAGTAGGTACTACAAGATGTCATTGCATGCATCCAAGTTGTTTGGGACTCGTATGTTATATATATGTCACAAAATGCGAGTCACTTTTATTGTCCCTGATGATTTTTCATTGATGTATTTCAGTACGAGTTAGGTTTCCCATATCATAAAGAAAATAATAAGAACTTAGACAAAGAGCTATTATTTCCTTTGACGATTTTGCACTAATAATCATGCCAATAATGTCATAAAGTTTGAACCACTTGTCGAAAACCCATAAAATGACCATGTATTTTGCTTGTCTCGAAGAGTAGAAATGATTGCTGTTAAGCCCGGGCCAAACGAGCATAAGAGTTGAGTGACCAGATTGGATGATAGTTTTGTTCAATTCTCAAGCGCGCGGTCAAACGAGGATGAGAGTCCATGAGAGTTAACAAGAGTGGCTCAACCAATGTCTGAAACTCTCATCAACTCTCATCGAAATTTTGTTCAAAGTTGATGAGAGCGCTCGAGAGTCAACGAGAGTGCATGAGAGATGGTGGTCAAACGAGAGTGAAAGTTTGAACTCTTATCAACTCTCATCGACTCTCGTGCTTATTCGTTCTAGCTTTTGAACCAGTTGTCGAAAAGTTCGAAAACCACTAAAATGACCACTCATCTCGCTTGCCATGACGGGAGTAGAAATGATTGGTGTTGTTTGTTCTAACTTTTGAGCCAGTTGTCTAGAACCCGTAAATTGACCATTCATTTTACTTGTCTTGAAGAGGTATAAATGATTAGTGTTATTCATTCTAATTTTTTAACCTGTTGTCAAAAACCCATAAAATGTCCATTCGCTTTGTTTGTCTCTAAGAAGATAAGGCAATTTTTTCTCAAAATTTAAAAAAGATTTATCAAGACAAAATAATATTTCTGCCAAATAATTATTTTTTATATTATAGAAAATGTAAAGCTAAAGTTGTTAGAAATATTAAATAGTGTGTTGGAAAATATAGACGAGCATTCAATATAAAAAAGGAACCATTTTGATGTATTCTTTTAACTGAAAGAGTAAAACTTAAAGATACAACAACCCCATGAAATGACTAAAAAACTTTATTGAGAGTATCACTACAAAATAAAACAAACCATGATATGTAAATCTTTTTTTGTTTAAAAAGTTTAGATTTCATGTCTGAAAAATAAACCTGTTTTGGCAGAGAAGAGCCAACGTATATTAATATACACTCCACCCTTTTCATTACCGCCGTTGAAAAATTTAGTGGTGTTGTCAAAAAATATTGTTAGCATTTCGGATCGACAGCCACTATTTTAAGAGTCAAATGAATCAACGAGTCACGAGCAATGAGTGAGTAAATTGATGAAAAGAGTACTAGGGTTAAGGTTATGGTTAACATTAGGGCTAGGGCATAGTCGATAGAACTAACTGGTTGTGAAGCTCGACAAACTTCAAAAGGAGTGTACAAAGCTGCTTTGTTTTATGTTGAACAAACCGTGACAGTGCACATTGTTTTGTTTTACGTGTGAGTTCAAATGTTTCTACTGGTTAGTTGTCATAGGCATTTCAACAGCTTTTGTGTTTTGTGCACGGTCAATGCCAACGAACAAGAGACAGAGAACAAAATCATATAACAAAACAACTGGCTGAGTTGGTTATGGTAAGGTTGAGATTGGAGTTAGTCCTCAGTTTGGTTTGGTTTTGGACCCAGAATTTCACAACATTGACTCATTAGGTTTAGGGTTACGGTTAGGGTACTTTTCTTGTATTTAAAAGTTTCTAATGTCCAGCAAATATGTTTTATCACATATCTGAATCACACAATTGCCGACGAAATAGAAATTTTGGAATTTTGACTCATTGATTCGTAAGGTTTATGAAAACGACAACTTCTTTTAGAGCATTTTAATGTACAGCTAATATTTTCTAGAAGTTGGAATCATATTACCGTTTTTCCTCAGAAATTACTGTTATATCAAAATGGTGTTTTTTTAAACTTGAGTGATAAAAACCTGGGTATATTTTTGCTAGCATCTTTTCGTAGTCTTTCGAAAAGTCAATGTTTTAAGAAGCGGCTAAAATACGATTGTTGGTTTTAGTTATTTTGCTTTTAATCATGGATGCCGGGCATATGGCGCTATATAAATTTCTATGATTCTCATTTATAATACTGAATGGTTTTTAACAGTTTAAACAAGATCTGGTTTCGATAGCTTCACCTTTTCTTATCTGCGGCTTCTATGTTCCTTATCTTTCACAAGTTTAAATATATTACAAAATATGTAACTAATAACTGGATCAGGATAAAAAGCTTGCGGCTCGGTTGTTGTGGCGGCTTATCTAAAACATTCTAGAGAGTTCTTTGTGCGTACTTGTTTCATGTTTGCCGAAAACAGTTGATTTGATCGGTCACAGCTTGCCGAAATGAAAGTAACCCAAACAGGTCGAGATAGGGTCACTTGCATAAATAAATATATATATCCCTTCCTTAAAATCGCATTAAAATCACATATCACCAGTGGAACGACGCGGCAAAATCGCATACATGTCACCTTTGTGATTCATAAAGAAAGCGGGATAGCATAAATTTTTATCCCATGATCGGGTGTACTTCCTTATAGCCTGATTTGGGCTCACATTTAAGGTTTGCAATAACTTGGTTTCCTTGGCGTATTTCAACAATACTTTATAAAGAGCGATGTACGTGTTCTGGATCATAAAATTTGATATAAAATTTTACTTAAACCCTCCGCACACCTTTGCGACAACATGCAATTTTCAACACATGCAATCTTAATTGCATCTAATCTCACCTTGATTGCACCGTGTGCGGTTGCCTGCGACGTGATTTATGAAAATTGCATGGATCAAACCTGTTTGATATTTTTCGCATGTTGTCGCAGGTAACTGCTTCTTCTCTCGCAAAGGTGTACGGTGAACACGCGACTAGCAATCACGTGACAACGTGCTTGAAATCAAAGATGGCGGCAATGGCGGCAAATTAATCCATGTACAACAGTCATTGACACCCTTTCTTCAACACTTATGGCTTTACGCATAAAGGTGCCATTCTTCCGGATAGATGGTCCTAAAATATGAACCAAAGAATTTGAGGTTATTCTCAGAAACCGCCTAAAACTCTCCCTGTCTTCAAAATCTAGTTCTCTTTGGAGGTTCTGAACAATTCCTTGTGCCTCTGTTTTCAAAATCCATTGCTTAGACCAAACAGTCCGTGTGGATCTTCGCCTCCTTCTTCGACGTCGCAACAAAAGTAGAAGCAATGCAGCAGCAGCACGCAAGTTTACAGCCGCCATTTTGACTCTCAATTAATCGAAATCGCTGGTCGTCGCATGTGTGTGTGGCTCCCGGCGACGAAAATGAAATTGATATGGTTTCATGCAATTTTGATTGCATGCGGCGAAAATTGCATTTAATAATAATGTCGCAAAGGTGTGCGGTGGGTTTTAACTTTGGATGACGGAGGTACAAATGTTGCAAATGTGGCATTGATTGCTTGCAGTAGTACGAAGTATTGAGTTCATTATAAGACCGACTTACCAATTTAACAAGTTTACGTAATTGCCGATAAAATAGAAAAACAAGAGTGCTTCAACATTTTCTAACTACAAATTGAAACCGGCAATTTTCGTATCAGAAGCTAATAAAAATTATATTTCTCGGTAGTTTACAAGGTTGGTTTACAGTTGTACAGTTTTTTTTATTAAAATATTTAATGAATTATACTTGACAAACCGGAAAATGTTCTTCTCAATTTTCTTGTAAAGGAAATCTATGGTTCGTTTATATAAGTTGGATTGAATTTGGTAGACATTTTGGTCAAATATAAATATATCAAATGTCAGACGAATTTGAAGGTGGTTTTTGTCTATAGGTCCTTCTATTCAGGGAGAGGTGATCTTTTGATCAGCAAATATCTAATATTTCCTCAATTTCTTCTAACTGTTCTACGCTGGCTGGTTTGCCTCTTGTCAAAAGTTTGGTGCAATGGTAGAAAATTAAAGACATTCAAGACTTACCCCTCCCCCCTTCCCCGAAGATATCAAATGATCTGTCCCGAAATAAAAGAAGCCCTCGGTACTTGAAGAGTTATTATACGACTCACGTAAAGATTTATTTGGATGGTATTACAATTCAGATCTGGTCGCTTACTGTATATTCACGTCAAGTTTTATTGCAATTCATGCCCTATATTGAAAATTCACATTAGTAATTAGAAGGTCATAATGATGGGCTCCCTGTGGTGGTTGACAGCTAAAATATAGGTTTTAAAATGGCGGTTAACGGTTGGATTTTAGGGCTTTTAACGGCTCACGACATGTGTCTAAAGTTAAAATGATTGTGTTTTGATGGGTTGTTTAGTTCTTAAGAAGTCACCATAAGTAACATGGCCAGATGCAACACTTGCATGCATTTTTACAATTTTCGTATCTGTAATTTACAGAACAGCGGTTCTCAGTTCCATTTTCAGAACTTATAAAAATAGGATGATGTTCCTTTCTTAATCTCATTATTAGGTGTGTTCTTGAACTTTGGCCGTGTTTCAAAGTTTCTGCCTAAACTTTCATACAAAAAGGTTTTCATATAACTATAAAAAATATATTTTGCACTCAAATAATTACTACATCTTGTGGGTTATGAAACTGTCTGAGATGTCATAACAACAAAAGCACAGGATGTGACAACTCACGTGAACGTTTAGTAGGTAAGATATTTAAGAGAAAATTCAGTAGCTCTTAATGACTTTCTGTCCATGTCGTGCCCCAGGGAGCATAGGGATGCATTTGCTTCCATATCTATTCCTTAAGTTTGAAAGTCAAAAACGTTGAAGTTGAAAATAACCACTACCGTAACGTGACAACCAAAAGATGTTAAAATATTTATGTTTTTGAATATTAGATATAGGTTTTAGAAATACATTATTATTTAGAATGTGGTCATAAGGGGGTACGTTTCACGTCATTCGAGATCTACTTAAAATGTTATTTAGGACTAAAAAGTACAGATCAGTTGACATTTCACTTCAATCGACTCCTGAACTGCCAAGAACATTGCTGTTTTCCGCTTTACACTGAATTTTCTCTTACCAAGAACTTCACATAAAAGTAAGTATTTTAAGAAAATGTTCAAGTTTTAATGTCAACTCGTAAACGTTATTTCCAACGAATTAATGTGCGTCTAGAATGCAGAATATTTTATTATATGTGTGCTTTTCACCATGTTGCTTTCAGGGCGGTTATTTTTTGTTTTGTTGATTTTCTTAGAAGCAACATTTATACATTTTGCGTAAATGCCAGTAAAAACAAATTAAGAACAAGTTCAGGGTGAGTTTCACAACAATAATCCTTAAATTATTGAACCTAGTTGATCAAGCCAGCAGCTAGATCGAGCGATGCGTCAGAGATTTCTAATTATCAGGAAAAGTAAGTTAATTTAATTCATTAGAACATAAATATACAATTGGGAATTTCAGCAAATGAGAGCGCATATTTTGTGAAAGGTGTTTTAACTAAAAGCAGATGTGTACACATTAACAACTAAAATTTTTATATTTCTAGATAAAAATTGTATCTGATCTGCTAAAATTGTATAAAATGGTTTGGAAAAACGATTTTATAAGCTTTATTTTCGATAAATTTTCGGCCACTGCTTGTGACCTTCTTCATGCAGAGATGATTGTTGAAAAACGCTGAACGCATAATTGAGGAGGCTCTGTCACGACTAAATCAATAGGTTTTCTCTTTTTCAGAATTTAAATTTCTCCATAGAATTTGAAAAACACCCTTTATCAATCAGTTCTGCTAATGTTTGATGCATTTTAAACCAATGTATTTCTTCGTGTTCCGGCCATAACAGGACAAATAATCGCCGCCTAAAAGTAAAACAGACCATCTGTACCATTTTCCCCTTGAAAACTTAGATTAGTATCATTGAAATAGCGCCTGTTTATAAATATTTTATGCTTGCAACTTAGTTTTCTTGTCATTGAAAGTTGAGCATGCGCAAAGCCGTGAAAGAATCCTTTTAAGGAGGCCTGATAAAAGACTTGTAATTAACGCCCTGACAATTTTTCGGAAATAAAACATCTTGCTGAGACCATACGTCACGATATCCACCCCGATTACGTTGAGATAAAGAAAAGCGTGTGAACAACAGGATCTTAGAATCATGGCATTGTCAGTCTGACCCAAATGCGGTGAATCAGAGGAAGGAATTTCATTCGAGTATACTAAATTCCTATTACTTGTCTCTATACATTTCTTATTAATTAGTGGGGAGAATTCTGCATTTAATCTTAGAGAATTTTGCCGGCATGGCTGATCAATTCCTCTATTCTCAAAACTAGTTTATTTTAAACTGATACTGTAAGGAGAGGATAGAAGTCGATAAAGTTGGAAAGCGTTACTGAAAAAGCGTGTTTTGATATCATCCGCTTTCATTTAGTGCATCATTTGAATCACTATCCGGTTTAGCAGGTTTCTTGATGGAGTTGTTTTCCCTTTCTCAAGCAGATGCTTCATCAGCCTTTTTAATCAACAGGTGTGCGGCAGGTTTAGGATAACCATGGTTTGAAGTGGTTAACATTTGTACTTAACATGCTTATTGCTCAAAGTCTTAGTTCTAGAATTGATCCTTTTATTACTACTAAAGATAAGATCAAATACGACTGAATTATCGCGGTCTTTTTACTTTGTTGTCAGTAAAACTGTTATTGCAAAAGTTCTGCTAAATCACTGATTATGGATACATAAAATCCTTGACAAGAGGTTTAAGATTTGCAAATCAGTGATTGGAACTAACTGGATATAAATGGTGAAACTATGTCAATTAGATTCGAAAAGCAGTCTTGGTCTTCTTCGAATTTACTAATATTCAAAATACTCATATACGCATCTACTTTATATATATATCTGTCTGATTTTTGAAGAAGGTACTTTAGCTTTAGCTTCATCGCATTTGGTTACCAAGTGCCTCAGTGCCAACCCCTCCCTCCTCTAGTCGCTTCAGAACCCAGAA
>JAOEHT020183524.1:0-11470 GCA_025448195.2 Parazoanthus atlanticus | reverse complement strand
GGGTTGGGGTTTGTGTGGATGTATTACAGCTAGTGCGTAAGATATCTAGAAATTAAGCGAGTTAAGTTGATTTGTTCAATCATTGCGGAAAATAGAAATTGAAGGAATCGTCTTTCCGCCGTTCCGCACTTGTTGCAGCAAACAGCCTTGCAGCGATGTTTGTTGTTGTTGTTGTTGTTGTTGTTGTTGTTGCAGCTGAGGCACGTGACACCCTGCAACCCGTCTCCTGGTCCTATAGCGGTAGCTATTAATGGTTAAGATCTTTTCATCTTTTTGTACCCAAATTTTGAGAACTTCTCGAATTCTTAAGTGTTCTGTGGATGAGATAATACTATGCACACACACACACAAAATTGCAACGCATATCAGGGTTATTGCTCTCTCTCTAACGGTGTTGCAAAAGTCACCTGAGACAGAACGTCGTGTTTTTATCGCAGTTTAAAGTAGCTCGTAAAACATAACGAGAACAAAAGCGGATTTGGGTGCGCCGCGCACGGGCAGAGGGAAAAAGCGGCAATGAATTATCAAGAATTAGGAACGCTTTCCCTAGTATATTTATAATCCTCACCCTGCTGAGCTGACGCAACCCTTGCCGAGGCTGGACGCTGTCTCGTTCTGTTGAGGGCTACAGAGGAACCATAGGCCGATACCGCGGTGACGGCCCGACTATGTCTCTCTCTCTTATCTGCACTCACAGACTCCGTGCTACCGAGATCTTCGACAACAGCTTTCGTCCAGCCACCTTCGTAATTTGTACTACACAGATATGAACAAAACACAGATAAACGATGCTTGCACACAATTTGTTGACACATCAAGTTAAAGGTTATGGCCCAACTATTGTAATGAGTGCTTTGGTGAATAGGTTACAGGTACTTATAAACAAATGCTTGCGCCGTATACTTCGCATTAGATGGCCTGAGAAAATTAGGAACGAATGCCTATGGCAACAGACTGGACAAGACCCATAGGAGTGGAGCTGAAAATGAGGTCATGGAGATAGATTGGTCATACACTGAGGAGAGAATATGAAAACATCGCAATGGTGGCACTGGAGTGGAAACCGCAAGGAAAGAGGAGGAAAGGATCGACGTCCCACACAAAGCTGGAGGAGAACACGAATGGCAGAGTTGACAGCAAAGAACGTAACATAGCAAAAATGCAGAAGGACAGCAGCAAACAGGAAAAGACGGAAGGCGCTGGTGAAGGACTTATGTTCCCCGTAGGGATGAAGAAGACACAGAGGGATTGTAACTGGGGACATTTAACAAAAGTTGATGACAGCTGACACATATCCTTGGCGCTGTTTAACGAAGGTTTTACATTTTTTCAGGAACTAAATGTTATATAGGGGTGTTCGAACTCGTATATTATGAAGCCCCGCAATATAACAAAGTAATTCGCTCGGTACCTAGGCACTTCGTAATATCGGGGTTCCACTGTATTTGCTCTATAGGTAATTTACGCTATACAAATCTAGCGCGTTAACAGGAAAGGGGTTGCCTGTAGTACGTCAGGGGCACTAAAGTGCACTTTCTACCTAAGTTCATTCAGAGCTCAGTATTGTAGTTCGTGTCTTATACCACCGATTGTGTTGAAGTATGATGTTGCATTTGTCAATCGGTTTGTCGCTAGCCTGTTCAGCGTTTTGCTTTTCAGTTCGATATCTGTTACAGAACAGTGATTTTGCTGCATTACCCACGACCAGCTCCCATCTTGCCTTGTAGCTCAGTTGGTAGAGCAACGGTGATCTGTTCCGGAGGTCGTGGGTACGAATCCCACCGGGGTCAGAGATTTTTTCTCTTTCTCCGTGTGGGCCCTTTTCCTTTCTAGGGCTTTCGCTCAGAAGGAACTACTTGGGATATTTGTAGAGCACTTCAATTTATCATATTTATAACATTATATCGACTTTATATGCGTCTGCCAACAGGATAATTTACACTGTCATCAAGTTAGCTTAATTTTTTTTTCGAACAATTACAGCACCATCGTTGTTCCAAAGACTTCAACTGATACAAAATGGCGATCCACAATGCATTCTGATCGACCCAATTCCTTAATCCTATCCAGACGCAAAAACCTCGGGCATTACGGGTTTACGATATTTACTGTCCACTGAACAAAGATTTTTTGTACTCGAAACTGATTTTTACATTCAATTTGAAACTGCAAAACTTTCTAGAGTGGAAATGAAAAGATCCTTGTGGCAAGAATTTATCACAATTGACTAACTGACAACGAGTATTGATTTCGGAATCTACTATCACTGGGATCAAACTGCATTTAGTTCTAATTGACTGCGCAGGCTGTTTTCTCTCCTATGCATATATACGGAACTCTCCCCAAGCCCCAAGTTCAACGGGTACCTTAGCGTAGTTACCTTTTGTTGGGTCGCGCATAATCTGTACCTCCCCCTCTCCTCACTAGACCCGTCCCAGTCCCGTCTCCTACATCAGCGGTTGCTGACGTACTGTCCGACTTGACACTCTCTGGTTTCCCACCAAGAAACACGCTGGCGTTCTTATTCAGTTTAGTGTACTTCGTGAGCAAGTCTTCAAGCTCTGTTTCACTGCACGGAGAACAAACAAACATAGTGATGAGTGCCTTCTTCTTATGCAAAAAGAAAGGGCGAGAAAAAAAGAAAAGGGAACGAGGTAAGAAAAGAAAATAGCTCTGGTACAAATTGCATCAGTTATAGAATACAATACTTGGATGTTGCTCTGACTGGCTGTTCAACAAAGATAGAAGACTTATTCTTCAAAAAATATTGTTTTGTTCTAGGTCGTAGAATGAGCAGAAAATTGGGCTGGATCAACAAAAGTTGATAAAACAGGTTTAATGCCTTCATTCTGCAAAGTGCAATACCAACTTTGGTGGATCGAAAACATGCGTCAGCTGATCAGCCCAACCAATCCACTTGCCTAATTCCGTGACGAAATTAGCCCGTACCCTTTTTACATGATACTTGCGTTCCAGAACGAAAATTTCAATCCAGTAGAGCTACCGGGACGAACTCATTCCGAAATTACTCATATATACTGGAATGAGATTTTAGAAGGTATCATGCAAACAAACATAATAATAAACACTTTATTCAAAAAGAGCCTCAGAGTGGAACCGGGCTGAAGTGGCACCGTAATGAAACTTGATCTGGTACCATGTAAACACCGCCTTACCTGGCCGTTGCCATAAACACTTTAAAGTCATCTTCAGGTATTTCTGTTTCACTTTCTCTGCCAAGTTTGTAGATTCGGTATATTTCTTGACGTTTCTGCAGTTGTGCTGTTTCCTGTAATTTAAACAATAATTGGCAAGAATATCTATAAAAAGCGTACCTTCTGTATCAGCTGGGATAACTAAGGTACAACTTACGACATACCTTGCCATAAACATGAACAAAGTCTCCGAGCTGTTTCGCGAGTATACGCCGTCTGTGAAACGAAAGCAAGAACAATCAAACTGTGATTCAAATTGAGAATCAAATCGCTTATTACAGTCGGAATTTACGGCTTACGTTACTACACTGAAACCTCAACTGGAATACTGTTCCATTGTCTGGGATACCAAGGAAAGGCATCGAAAACAATGGATCACACCTGGTGGAGATGGTCTAAGATGGGCGCTGTCGTGCTATCATCCAACGTCCAGCATCACAGAAATGCACCAAGAGCTTCATTGGAGAACACTCGAGCAACCAAGAGTAGATGCCCGCCTGCCACTGTTGTTCAAGATCGCAAACAACCTTGTTCCAGCTAACCCAGGCGTCTATCTGCGTCATACAACCCGCCAAACCAGGAACGTACACGCCCACTCCTTTGTTTCAATCTCAACTTCTACAACATCACACAGACTGTCCTTCTACTCAAGAACAGTTACCCAATGGAACGCTCTCCCACCAGATATCCCAAGTCACTCTTCAAATCCCGTTCAGTTCAGAAACAATGTCTCAACCACGGCAGTCTTTCAAATCAATCTCAATTCCTGTTATTTTGTTCATGATCTTTTCTGTTTGTTTATGGCTGTTGATTTATGATTTGAATCTGTGATGAAACGCTCCCAGTAAATAACCCTTCCATCCTTAGCTCCTTTGTAAGACCACCCACCTGACCACAGTCGATCTCTACTCCCAACACCATATCACTGCCATCTGACCTGACAACAGTTAGTATCTACTCCCCACACCATATCACTACCATCTGATTAGCTCTCCTTTGTAAGACCACCCGACCTGACCACAGTTAGTACGTACTCCACCACACCATATCACTGCCATCTGATTAGCTCTCCTTTGTAAGACCACCCGACCTGACCACAGTTAGTACGTACTCCCCACACCATATCACTGCCATCTGATTAACTATCCTTTGTAAGACGACCTAGCTGACCACAGTTAGTACGTACTCCACCACACCAAATCACTGCCATCTGATTAGCTCTCCTTTGTAAGACCACCTGACCTGACCACAGTTAGTATCTACTCCCCACACCATATCACTGCCATCTGATTAACTATCCTTTGTAAGACCACCTGACCTGACCACAGTTAGTATCTACTCCCCACACCATATCACTACCATCTGATTAACTATCCTTTGTAAGACCACCTGTCCTGACCACAGTTAGTACGTACTCCCCACACCATATCACTGCCATCTGATTAGCTCTCCTTTATAAGAACAGCTGACCTGACCACAGTTAGCAGCTATGCTCTCCACACCGTATCACTGTCATCTGATCAGCTCTTCTTGCCAGTTAATAGTTTTCGTATTTTCAACCAACCTGTCGTGGAGCGGCAACTTGTGACTGGGAACAATAACCTTAAAGGGCTGCTGTAAGTTACTAGCTGCTCTCTTGAGAAATCGGATGACGAGACTCTGAAATAGATTGTAGTAATCACAATCATGATACATGTATATGAAAATGAGGCTGACGCAAAGGGTAATACCAAGCACGAAAGGAATTATGGAAGCCCTGTATTTAACACTCCGCACAATCCATTGACCTGTACACGAAACAAACGAAACCAGGAAAACACGAAACGAGTGTAATTTTGATAAACTAGGTCAATACTAGCTTCGTAATTAGCGAAAAGAGAGTTTCCATCATGCTTTGAGGTCTGGTTATTGCGTGTTTCACAGTAAACTTTCTTGAAATAGGTTTATGACTTGTTTGATACGAGATACTTGCTACGGCTACTACTTCTTAAGAGAAACCACATACTTCTCGAAAATAGTAAGGTAATCCCTGAGGGCGTTACTTATACAGTGGTCTTGCTAAGTAAAAAACCCTCAAACACTGAACCATATACTTGCTGTGAACAGGTTACCGGAAAACCCTGGATACATAGTATGTAAGTATAAGCACGTATGTTCCAAGGAAGTAAGAAGGGGGGCGGGGTACCAAACCGAATAGACTGAACCTCCATGCCCCAAATAAACTGGAAACCAAGTTACTGAAGATTTGAAGGGGCCTATTAAAAGTTTAACTACTCTTCAGAGCCACGAGCCGACACGATAGAAAATAAAATTCCACTAAAAATCTAGAAACGGGCTTGTTTGTACTTCTAAAACTCATTTATTGGAAGAAGTAGAAAAGTAATGTAGGCATTATCTTTTTGATACCTCCAAACAAGAAGACAAGTGCTACTACAGTTCTGTAAAGATTCAAGCACTGAATTCGTGATCTAGAAATTACAGATTTAATTAGCACTTCGGTATAAAAAAAGGACCAACTATCAGTTGCACCGATACGATATTCATCACTTACCATCTGCTCGTCTTGCCGTGAAGTGTCCGTTTCATCTCTACACGAGTCATCTGAATCATAACTGCATTACATTTAACACTGATTAGAGAGGAACGTCTTCCACAAACAATTCATATTAACCATTTTTATATTTCTTATTTTACCAACCTGTACACACTAGTACAGTAGCTAATTAACAATTAATCGATGAAGTGATTTTTTCTGTATTAAAGCAGTTAGCCTAGGACCATATTGGATTGGACAATTTAATTTCCCCTAATCAGATATGCCACTTATAGCCAGCTAATAGCCTTGACATGTTGATAGAGTTGATGGTGACGACAACGACGACGATGATTATGATGATGATGATGGTGATAGGAGACGTAGAGCTTGGTGTGGTTTAACACTCATAAAATAAAACAATCTCGGATCGAATAACAATATATATAATTAGAAACTAACTCAAGAAAGTAACAAATGACATGTCTCAAAAAGACCAGTTTTGCAAGATTCACAGCGTTTCTTGGAAAGAGAGATGCCTCCATTTCGACTTTTCTAGCACAAGTGAATATAATTATATTAGATGGTGAGTAGTGGAACCCATCAATTGCAGTATTTCCCACACACCTTGTGTTGATTCATTACAATACATAATTTACATTGTTACAATTATAAAGTACGGAAAATTAACTAATCGATTTATAGCTGCCAAGGCTTGGAATGATTTAAGTGATAATACGAAAAGTCTTTCCTTGAAATCATTTAAAGCAAATGTTAAAGGAAACATGTATGTAAGCTTCTTGTTATAATAACAATAAATATATTCAGAGTTTTCATCTGGTAACTCCCCCTTTTAATTAGAAGTGCTTGTTCTTGCCCATTTGTACCTATTTTTTCATTTTGTTTTAGCAGTGGTCATGCTTTTTGTGAGACTGCTACATACGTTTTTCATCTGCTTTATTGCCAACTTATCTAATACGTTTCTCTTCAAAACATACTGGCACTGTTACTCAGCTAGATTAGCTTTTTAATTTATTTTCTGATTAACTTTTACCTACTTCTGAAATTTGTAACCTGTTAAGATGCTCTTTTGTAATGAAGGTAATAAAGCTTGTTAGTGTTGTTAAAGGTATTACAATATGTCGCATGTATATATATTAACTAGCCTAAAGACCTAGTACATAAACTGAACGTAACCAGTAATCTGTTTACTTGAGAGCCTCCAAACTCATCCATATACCTGGCTTCATGAACTAGTCGCTGTTGCACTCGTTGAAGATACATGGCAAACGCCTGTCTTGCCTGGATTTTTCTAGAACAAAAAAATAAAAATAAAATCAATGAATACAAGTCAATATGGCGCAATTCTTCTTATGTAACTTTTCCTTCATCTCCAAAGACGATTGATTCTGAGAGTCTGGTTCATTCATTGTTGCTTAATTGAGAATGTCAGGTACTTTTGGAAACATACATTATAATTTAGAAAACCCAATCTTACTTTAAAGAGCCAGCCTTGTTCATGATATCATCAACTTTAATACTGTTGTATTTGTGTAGAAGCTGTGCAGACAGTGGTTTAGCAGAATAGGGGCGTACTGTGCCATTTACTGTTAGGGCAGGCTTCTTTTGAAGGACCTCTGTTTCGTGACACCTTTGAGGTTTAGGCCTTTGATGGACGACCATTGGAACTCTGACCTCCATTTCTCCTTGCCTCAAGGACCCAGTGGCGTGCGACCCAACAGCAGAGGTCCCAGCGGGGCCAACACCTGTACATGTACACAAAGATAACAGGAATACTTAAATCAGTACAGCAGCAAACAACAGACTATTATTTCTTAAACAGGGTTCGTACTCTTTTGACCCTCTGAAATTCCATGAATCTCCATGACTTTCCACGACTTTTTCCATGACCTTTAGCAGTTTTCTATGACCTAATTTTAACCATCTTTTCTTGAAAATTCAAAAAACTATTCTGGATTTGAGCTTTTTCCAGCAGAATGATCAAGTTCAAGATCGAAGATTGGTAGTCCTTAAGGAAATAAGGATATAAAGTCTAACCTCATGGGAATCTATCTTTTTTCTGTATGCAAATTGAGCCGAGTTTCTGTTTTTTTTTTCGAGTCATGAAGTAAACTGACCTACCTTTTTATAAAGTAATTTTGAATTTCCACGACTTTCCATGACCAAAATCGAAATTTAAACCGAATTTGTAAGATTCCATGACTTTCCACGTTTTACATGAAAAAACGAACCCTGCACAACTTCCTGCTGACCACTTGTTCTACTAAAGGAAGTAATAATTCATTCTTCATGAATTAAGGAGTATAAGTGTTTGAAAGTTATTTTCTGGGCAGTCCCTCAAAACTTCGTTAAATGGGGCTTTCAGTGTTCTGAAATAGTGAGGACGGTAAGATACGCTCCTGCATATATGCAACTGCTGAAAATGCTGTTAAGGTGTCTTGAACGCATTCTATTTGCCCACTTTCGGATAAAGGGTTTTCTATGTAGATATTCTTAGCCTGCTTCATTTGAACAAATCACTGATATCTAGGTGCCAAAGAATTATCGCCAGATACACAAACGCAACGAGATTTGACAATATTGATATAGATATAATATTATCTGGCTGAGTAACCCTATACCCTAAGATATCTTTAACTATCCATAAGAGTATATTGAAAGTAGAGAACATAAGTTCCTCAATAACATCGAATATTTTGTGTAGTATCGCGACTGACTTAAGTGGGAGCTAAACCCCTAATTTTGTTGGTCATTATGAGGATTGGAGGGAGATTTAAAAAGGTGAGAAAAGGTTTTAGAACGCAACACTGTTCATAAGCGAGCAAAAAAACTCCGCGACTTTGACTTCGATCAACTTTCTGCATACCATATTTCAAACAAAGTAATAAGCTTGATACGGACAAAGGATTGGTTTGAGCTTACTTGATTCATAAATTCCTAACTAGCTTCGCGACTCCGGCCAATACTGGTCGTCATTATAAAGTGGTATATACGTCTCAAAATCGCAATATGTTTATAGTATTAAGATTGTGATTGCAATTAAGGTCTCGATTGTGGCTCACTACTGCAACCTTCTTGATATAGAAGATCGGACCAAGCTCGTGGTAAGAGCAATTCATGTAAGAACAAAGGACTTTGTGATGTAAGATCTGAATTCAAAATAACAACAACAAGGTTTTTCTGGTGTTCCTAGGGTTACTACTTGCTGTCTCGATGTACTGTTCCTACCTGAATCGTTCCTTTCTTTAGATCTCTCAGCTCTTAACTGCAACTCAATTGCAATATTCCTATTGGGTGGGTTGGTTTGACTGTGCATATCACGTGAAGATCTCTCAGATCTTAACTGCACTTCAACATCCTTATCGGGTGGGTTGGTGTTACCGTTCATAACACCTGAAGATGGGGTTTCTGAAGGTAGAACGATAATTAGTTTATTAAAGGATCATGACCAGACATTACTTTGATTGGCGTTTAGCTTATTACAAAGGGATGAAATCTTCGACAAAAACTTCGAAAGTAAAGCACCACACACGGACAATTAATGGTAGAAACAGGGTTACCACAGCTACTAATTTCCAGAACTTCTACCAGTTTATAAAAATACACGACTGTACCAACCCTAATAAGCAACACAATCCTAGTTTCTAAATACTGTGTATGAATTTAAATGTAATGAACAACGGTTTTCATTCGTCAGTTATATCCTACATTACAACCCTCTCCCCCAATCCACTTGGCAAAATACTGTCTTCTCTGTAGAAACCAATTTGTCTGATAAGGTTGTTAACTTTATTTGACCTTGTAGCATCACGGGTAATAAGGAATGAAGAAAAGCTTAATTTCAGTATCTGGCTTAATCATGTTTCTTTAATATCATATTTCAACGTTGAAAACTAATCTAATCTAAGGTAATCTATCAAACATTCTGCCATTTAAGGATGCAAGTCTGATTGTAGCATGTTGGTAACATTTCTTTTACCAGTTTCAAATAGCACTTTGGGTATTTCACTATCGGAACGGTCAGTCAGTCAAGGGCACACTTTCTATTTCTACTAAATATCACATGCTTTTTGCATGTTTACAGACCCAAAGTTAGGAATTTGACATAAATCATTATCAGAAGGGTGTAAAATGATGTAGGTGCAGTCACATTTCAGTTGAACAAGAGGATTTCTCCGACTCCCTAATAGAAAACAAATAGATATAACTTTATTCAGAGATTTTATATTTGCATGGTAACTGGACATAAACATGCAATTATATCAGATAGAATACCGGTTCTTTATTGTTTGTTTGAAGACAGAATTGTTCTGGATCATGTGAATAAATAGAAATATCGTATCTTTTTTGCCATACTGTGGAACATGATTGAATATAATGTGGGATATTGCTTTTCTTTTCTCTGATAACCATTCGATATATATATTTTTAAACTTGGCTGTTTTCTGATATCAAAACCAAACAACAGTATCTTATGGTTGGTTAGATACAAAAAACCATGGATAGGCGACTTTATCATGTTTAGTACTTGCATAACGGCAAACTACAGTCGAGGTAACTCACCCGAAATGGTAACTCCTGACTGAGATGACAAGCTGGACTGAGATGGGCTGGGACTCTGCATTTAGGTAACACAGACAAAAAAGAGAAAATGTGCAAAAATGATTTGTGTAAACTTGCTAGATGGATAGATGAGGTAAGTGGATCAACAAGATTGGATGGTATGGATGGATGAGGTAAGTGGATCAACAAGATTGGATGGTATGGATGGATGGATGAGGTAATGGCAAAATAGGGCCGTTCATACGAGAGCAAAGGAGCCGCAGTTTACATAATCAAGGCTTACTAAGATGCAAACTGGCCCATTTCTACAACTACAACTTACTCGAGACGCGACCTGCACATATAAATGGTTTGCATTTTAGTTCGCGTCCAACTGGGACCAGCTAAGACCTCTTTTGTGTTTCTTTAGGTTGTAAATGCAATATTAGTCAAATAACACAACTGAACGTATTTATGGAAAGAGCAAAACTGTTTTTTTCACAGTCGATTGCAGTTTGTAGACAATGACATCGAAGTGGTTCAAATTTCAGTAGTAACCAATAACAGAAAATGCATTGAGCTTACACCAGCATATGGTTAAGCCGCGGATTAACTAAGCATAGCTCAAACCTCTAGGCCAGCATAAGCCGCAGCTTGTGCTAACTATGGCTCGTGTAAGCTGTGAACGTTGATTTCATGCCATTTATACAAACAGTTGGCATCTTATTTAAGCCGCAGACTATGAAAGCAGTGGTTTATTTTGCTCTCATATAAACAGCCCAAATAGGTAGGAATGGATTGGATGGATGAGGTAAGTGGATCAAAAAGTAATTGAGATTAATTATATGGATGGGGTAAGTAGATCAGAACGTAGATGAGATGAATCGGATGGATAAAGTATCTGGAACAATAAGTAGATGGGATTAATTCGACGGATGACGTAATTGCATCAATAAATAGTTGAGATGAACTTGATGGATGAGACATGTGGATCAATAGGAAGATGGAATGAATTGAATAGATGAGGAAAATGGATCAATTTAAGTAGTCGAGATGAGTTGGATGGATGAGATAAGTTGATCAATTCACGACTCCCTCTATAAATTAGTATAATAGAACGCGCGCAAAGCATTGTGGATAGAGTGGTATCAAAGTCAAA
>JAOEHT020183461.1:0-11470 GCA_025448195.2 Parazoanthus atlanticus | reverse complement strand
AAGAGGTTTCTTTCGGCACAGGTAGCAAATTAAAAAGAGGGTGTTTCCAAAGTTTTTTTTTATCTTATTAAAAATGACTGTGTCCGATTTCTGTAACAAGTTGTTAATATCAATAGGCTCAGAAATGTATTTCCTTTTAAAACATCTAGTAAGAAAGTTCTGAATAGTTGTCAATTCCGGCAGAGAAGCTGCATAAACAGAAAGACCATATGTTATCTTAGGTAATATTATGCTACTTATTTTTATAATTATTAATACTATTATCAGTATTGCTGATGTTGTTGTTGCTACCATTATTATCATTAATATGAAACTTTTGAAACAGGTTCAGCGGGGTTTGCCAAATCTAAATGTAGAGGTGAGTAGTTTTGTCAGTAAAGTAATGACTTTATATCTTTCTCTTCAGTCCTCCCGGGTTACGCCTTGAACACCTTCTAAGATATGAGCACTTCCTACACCTGGTGAATGACTCCGCCCCCCTCACGCCGCTCCCCTAATAGCTTTCTTGCTTGGGACTGTAATGTTACTCTTAGGGAAGCTCTTACCATCTGATTCCTGATTGGTTGAAAACGTTTTTAACCCTAGACAGCTTTAGGTATCGAGCCAGCGACCAGCATGCACCTGGATGTTCATCTTGTATAACTCTCCTTCAGGTCATTCCTCCGAAATAAAAATGAACAAAGATTTGTTTTCAATCTTTGGCTATTTGTTGATCATAATAGGAGAATTCCAAAACTGAAATTACAAAGGGCGGTACCCATACTCTGGAAGAAGCTACGAGCAGTCAAATTTACCCCCTTTTCAGCAAATTTACCAAAATGGAAGAAGTTTCTTAATATAGTAAAGCTGAGCTTAAACGACAAAAAAAATAACGTACGGAGTTTTAAATACAAAAAGGCAATGCGAAAGCTAGTACTGAAAACAAGTAGGGATACCGTGATTATTTCACGCAAAAATCTGAGATACCTAAGCAAGCAGTAACAAAACAGGCTGCTATGATTACCAGTTCCCAAGATACTACTTGTGTGATTGGTGTAGATCTGTTCGTCAATTTTTTTCTATTTCCAAACATAGAAAATTCTTATTTTTTTTCAGATGATAGAGTTTATTTAAGTTAAAATCAAATGAGATAAAAAAAATAGGGGGTCGCCAGGTTCGTATGTGATACTTTGCATGCATGTAAATGTAGTTTATAGACACAGGGCCCCTTTGGATACCAGTTGTCGTACTGAATGGGTCACCCTGTTAAAATAAAGTTTCATCATCAAATAGTGGCAAAAAACTGAGTTTTTCTACCCATTTTTCACAGAGAGACTAGAGCGAGGCTTACAAGCGTCCCTTAAATTACAGAAATATGATTTTTTTCCATTTCTTTTGTCAGTTATCGGTTTGAACACTCGATGTTTAGTAGTTAACTGTAATACATCCTAAAAATTCTGAATTTGCCAACATGCGCGGTTGAGTTGCGCACTGCAAAACAGAGAGTGACCTTAAATGAATACTTTCTTACTAATGTTCTTGATTGGTTGAAACAGGTCATTCAGAGAAATGCTTATTCGAGATAACATTGATAACATATCAAGCCATTGACCAGCATGCACCTGGATGTTCACCTTGTACAACCCTCCTTAATATAAATGAAACTCTTACTATTTTTCTTGCAGTTCGTGGTTGAGTATTCGAACGCATGTTCATAACACAGAGAAGGCGCTGATACAGAATGGAGCTGCAGACTCACTTAATGACCAGATGATGTATTACAATCGGATCAATTCACAACACTAAAAATTAGTTAAACCACTGACTATTAAAACCATGGTATTCTGCGGGCATTTGCTGTTGTTTTAGTTTAGGACGCCCATCCAAATGTGTGATTCATCACGTGTCACGCATCTAGGATTTGGGCAAAAAATAGTTCCCTTTTCTTATCAAAAATGTAAGCTTTTTTATTCCTCTGCTGGAAGTTTATTCATGACACCTCACCTCACAACCGCCCTTTTCCGAATGACGCCTCCTTTCCTATGGAAAAAGACTTGAGGGAAAAATACAACAAATAAAACTGTTTCAAATGAGGTTGTCACGTGCTTTGGTACATGTACATACCCAAACTGAAAAGAATATTGGTTTCCAAAAATGAAGGAATAATATATACTTTATACACTAGAATACAAGTTTCTGCGTTGAAATACTCAAACCAGTTTTTAATTTGCCTTCATTGAAGTTTCCATTGCTGCAGCTCGTACTCCTATCCATATTTCCTTTGTTTTGACAACCCATAGTTCCTTTCGGTCTTGGTATGTACCAATGTTTGAAATATGACTACAACACAACACAACACAACACAAGATAGAAACAGAAAACTTACTGTAACAAACAACTCGACATTGCAAATATCCTGGGTAATAAAATATGTCGCCAATAAAACAAAAGGGAAAATGCGGTTGATTCTATTACATGTAAATAATCATGTATAAGCGAAACTGAAAATTAAGACGAAACTCGAACAGCAATAGTAATTTACCACTAGCAAAGCCTCAAGAAATGCTAAGGCAACAAAACACAGACAAATCGAGTGACTTGAAATTCAAATACAAAAGAAGTTGATTTTGAAGTCTAACTTGCCTGTCAGATCATGACAAATGTCACCCAATATCATGGCCGGCGGAACCAAAGCTTAGATGGAAAGCTTCCAAAATAAAGGCTTCTACAACTTTGCAACAGAACTTTATTTTACGCGATTGTACAACTGGCACAACACGAGTACAATAGTCAGAATTCACGACTTTATTTTTTCTATTAACATAATGAAAATAACTAAAAACAAGCTATTTATATGTTTCTTGCTCCATTTCGCTTCATCTGTACAAAATAATAAACAGACATTTACAGTATTCCACCCACTATCACGCGTGCAGACCTTTGTGGCAACAATCTTATTTCCTGCTCTGTTCCAACAAGCGGCATGTATTTCTATCAAGTCCTATTTCACACCTATATAATCTTAAATTTTTAGTTTTTCTGCTTGAAAATCGTCGATTACTCAAACAATGTATCATCCTTAAAGGGAATAAGGTGATACATTAATTGTAGAAACTAAGTTTCAAACTAAACCTTACAACCAAGAAAAATGAAAGTAACAAATTATCTACAGCGTAGGCAATGCACCAAAAGAGGAACAGAATCCCCGATGCTTATCTCTGCGAAACATCCGATCTGAAAGGTACCCAAACCTGGCTAAAACAACAGGCATACACTTACAGGACCTTTCTTAGCGACTGTCTTCAATAACCGACCTCTCTTAAAAGCAAAACATTAGTAACGGTTCAAGATCCAAAAAAATAACACCGGTTTACTATATCCAGCGGTCAAATATATTAATAAAATGTAATAATTTCCAGAGTAGCAATAATCTCCTTCCTCTATATTTCACAAATATAACACAGCTATAGCTTGCATATGTGTACTGTTTGAATGTAATGATAATTTAATTAATTCTTATAAATAAATTTTCTATACTTCGCATTGAAATTAATACTACTAACAAGTTTTTTTTGACACTATAGGTAACTAAATTGACTATTTTACGGTTGACAATTCATTTGTCTTGTTCTAATGTTTCTAAATACTGTAAGAGCCGATTATTTAAACGAGTCTAAATCTTAACCCGTGTTAATCACTTGTCCAAAGTGTTAGAAAGAACAATTAGCCAGTGTCTTAAGACTGGTTCACACTTGTGAGATATTATGAAACATAAGAAATTTAAACAACAAATGAAAGACTGGTGCGAGCTTGTTCCATCTCGTCGTATACTTGATAATACTTTTGCCTTTTCCTTTGTTATTTAGATTTCTTATGCTTGTGCTTATGCTTATCTCAAACACGTGAACCAGGTTTAAGATTTAGACCTCGTTCGAATACTTGAACCTAAATGTTCTGACCATTTTACACTCGCTAAATGGAACATGCGCAGTGCTGTTAATAACATTTGTTAAGTGTCGTTTAGTAAATTGGTAAACCACCCAAAACTGTTTGTAATTTCTTAGCATTTCAAGTGGTCTAGAAGGAAGGGGAAAGAAGAGAAGGAACAGCAAAGCAAAGGAAAGTAGGCGATGGAATAAAAGATGAAATAAAAAGGAGTAGAAGAGAAGGGAAAAGAAAGAAAAATAATTAATCCCGGTGACACTACGCCGGTCAGTCAGGCGGGAGAAAAAGCTGATTGGAGAGAAAGGTCGAGAGCGTTTCCTTTAAATCTTGTTCACACAGAGACGTAAACGCGAGCACAGGCGCAAGACACAAGGACATTCACACAAGGATATTCACCCAAGGACATTCACACTAGGGATACAAGCAACGCAAGCAAAGCGAGCACGCATGCGCAGCTGTGTTCTTGGCTCGCGTTGCTTCACCTCGACTCACACCAGCAAACTGGTGAAGCAACAGCAAACGCAAGGGCGCGCAATTTCCTTTCCTTTTCCTTGTGCCTTCATCAGCACATGCGTCGTCTCGATTCACACGTTTTTCATTGTATCTGCGTCTCCGCTTACATCTCTAGTGTGAGCCAGGCTTTAGTTTTCCTACTCCCACCCCACCCATCCTCCACCTGACATAATGTCGACTACACGTCCCTTATGACGTAAACAATTATGAAAAAACAAAAACAAAAATAATCAACCGCTTGTTGCAAAAATAAGATCTTTCCATCTAAAGGCACCACTGGCATGCACAGATTCTGATGCTTTGGAAACATCTCCACTATATTTTAGATCCCCAGCCATTTGTTGTAAACACATCCTGCAAACAATTCTCAGCTCCAGAGCATTGCTTGCAAGGTAAATAAAAGGCCCACAATAACATGGTAATTATTTTTCCTGAAAATGTTCCTCAAGGGTGTCATTAGAGTTCCTGCACCTAATTGGCGGATATCAGTATGACGTCACTGTTCACACTTTCATTAGCACAATATAGCAAGATTCAAACAAAAGCTTCCAAAAATAACGCAATATTTGAGCCCGATATGCTGAATACTTTTGGAGTAATTAGCTTTTGAAAACGTCGAAAATTACAAAGAATGAATGGTCGATTTGCCTCCAGCCACAAAAATCTGCGAGTTCGGAACTTTATAAAACACAGTCACTCATATTTATGAAAGTATTCCACATACCAAGCTCATAGTGAGTACGAATTGTGTGCTCTATCGAATTCGACTCATTTTGTCTGAAGCTTGAAGGATAATTCATGTTATATTATGTTGGTGCGACAATATCTAAACAATGACGTCATCACCAATCCGCCTATAGATAGACATCCACTGAATCTCTAACTGATAAGCCGTTTTGACACCAAAAGACGGATACCTTTTTCACACTGACATGTCGTCTCAGGAAGACAAATAATAAGTCGGACGGCTTTTCCGTCCAACATGGTTACCGTCCCGTTTTCATCTGTTCATACTGAGACGAGTTGTTGGTGGCGACGAGCTTACCGTCCGATAGTTGTCCGTCTTTCTAATGTGAAAACGGCCATCGTCTATATTCTAATGACAAACTAAGTTGATTTCAAACGTTCTCTGACTTTGTGGCTGAAGAGATCGCTGGGCAGTTCGCTCTTTGTAGGGTAACTCGTCTGTGTTCCAAGGCCTAAAACAGACATTCTAGCAATTTCATTCGATCGCCGAATTATTTCTGCAAACGGAAGTTCTTTAAACTTTGCCATGTAGAAAGCTAGTGCACCAATGAACGCATCTCCGGCCCCCTGCAAGTGTTAACAAAGGAAAGGTTATCATTTTAGGGGCGTTACGAGTATGACGTTACGAGATTGAAGGGGAAAAAAGATGATCTCGCTATTACTTATCTGGCCCAGTTATTTTTCTGGAGTAATAGATGACTCATTTTATCGCAAAATCTCATAGCCCCCAAAGCAGCTGCCTTATTTCCTTCGCAGCGGGCCCCTCAGTAGGGCATCACAATGAGACCAGCGGGATCGGGTTCTTGTTTTTGTGAGTCGGTGGACTTTCTACATCAAGTTCAAGGGGTATCAGATAGGGTCAAACCTCCAATGTAAAAACTGTGTTCAAGCCATTACGGACACTGTCATCTATTTTCAGAAAACCAAAAGACCATCCACCAGAGAACAGAGTCACAGGAGTGCAAGGAGCCTAGAAGTACATTTGCGTACATTGGAGAAATGTCGTCAAGATCTGTTGAGCACAATCCCGCACGTGCCGCCAGCAAAGAGTCAGCTATTGGACAGCAAGCCGAAAGCACTATGCACGATATTCACCCGAACAGCGCTGAAATTCTCGAAAAGAATGAGAACAATTACGCTCGGCGAATTCTTCTAGAATCATTGCACTCGGCACTGGACAAAAACTGTGTGAATAAGCACATGGCATTTCCACGGGCATGCATTCCCTCCTTCGGTCTCCAGGGAGCAGCAAGAAGCAGTAATAAACAAGATATTGAACTTTTAACTCATTGTCCGACGAGGAAGATTCGGAGTTGCAGATCAAAAATTTGGGAACTTTTAAAAAAACTTTTACGCTTTTACCAGCATTTCATCAGTTTTTTTTAGCATAGATCAGTTTTAACATTCTTAACATTTTAATCATGACCACTGATCACCCTTGCAGCAACATATGTATGTATGTATGTATGTATGTATGTATGTATGTATGTATGTATGTATGTATGTATGTATGTATGTATGTATGTACATGTAGGTATCATGGTCTCGAAGCGCTGACTTCTAAAAATTGCTCGATGCTACCAGTTAGTAGATCAGGATAAAAACTCAAAAGAAATAAGTCCTTAAGATGGTTAAAAATCTGATAGGATGTCATTGATCCTCATCAACCATCATGTATGTAAGTGTGTATATAGAGTATATGAGCTTGAATCAGTGGGGAGCTGGTTTTCCAACGGTGATGGCGCTAGTAAGAACTATCCTTCACGCTTGGACTCAGTAATGGTTGATTTAGGGTCAAAGGAATAGACTGGACAGCAAATTTCTTGCATTAGGTATTTTATGTTTGCCTATTCAGGCTTCATCAGTTGTTTAAAATACACAGCTGGATAAAATACTTGGAACCTTCTAAGTATTTTATCCAACTGTGTATTTCAAACAACTGATGAAGCCTGAATAGATGAGACATTTCATGATTAAAAATACCGACTCGGCGACTGCTTAAACTGTTTACCTCTTTAGCTTTCTTTGACCCAATCTTGTATATATGTATACATGTGTGTGTGTGTATATATATGGTTTGTTCAGTTTAATGTATAAACGAAAAAACCCATCCTGTAAATACATATCTAGATTAATTTGTAAAGAAAAACATGTTGCCACGATTAGGATAATTCGAACCCACGTCCCCCTGATTACTAGTCGGATGTGATAACCATTACACTATCGCAACAACCATTACCCGCGGCAACATAGCTATCTTGCGGTGTGTTGACGTGTACGTGAGTTTTCCCTGACCATTTTTCTTTTAAGGTTGAATGGGAAGACTTATTACCAATTGTATAACTCTGAACACGTGCCATTCGACCTAAGGCTAAGGATCATTTAAATGATTCACGCCGGGATAAACCAACTTAGGAAACAGCAACGTGGGAGTATCCGAAAGGATACAGGTTTATCAATATTTGTTTTAATTTAAATTTATCTAATTTAGTTTATTAGTAAACTGATAAATCTTTTCCGTTTTCACTGACAACTCATTACATGTTATGATAGTCTTGCTAACGTAATCTGGTTGATGACCTATTTCTTTAATGATGACCTATTATTTGGATATAAATATTTTTGACTACATCTGTTTGCAAAGAGACACCAGAAGAGAACAACTGGTGACGCTTGACTATGCGTTATGTTATAAAAGCTTCGAGATATTCTTCCCAGATCTATTGCTTGTTAATTGATAGGCGTAGTAATGGAGAGGAACAATGTGCTTCCACCTTCTACGAGTCGGTTGCTTTGCAGACTGTAATACTCCACGTAACCAATTCCAACCTATACACATCCCTCTGCTCTAGAAAACTACATGATATCTTGGAAGACAGGGCTACTCCTGTCTTTCGTAGAACCACACATTTCGGAAAACTGGTAAAGAAAGACTGAATACTTTAGAGTGACTTGATAGGCCTGGATCAAGATTGAAGAAACGCAACAGGATCATCAGTCACGTGAAGAGCAACGGTGGCGTCATCTTCGTCATTCATGCATTTGCAAGCCATTTTCCAACCATCCTAATTAACAAAATCAGATTAGGTTATTCCCAGGATATCTTTCCTTTAACGTAGTCTTGTCTCTTCACATTTAAGGATTTAAAATAGTTTTCAAATTATGCTTTTTAGTATTATAATTTAATAAGCGCCGTACGGTCGCACAATGAAGAAACTTCATCCATTCTCACTTTTGCACGCGTTGGTCGGAATTTAATAGCAGCGATTAACCTATTACTTTATAAGCACCTTAAACACCATCCTTCCAGAAGCGTCATATTGTCTTCCTAGTAAACCAAACCGAAATTCTTGTAAACTTCATGAGCGGAAGAGGCGGCACTCAACTGCTACTTAACATAGCCCTTACCGCGCCTTACAGTCTCTTGTAAACCGAAACAATCCTTATTGCAAATCATGAGCATAAACATACTCTTGTGTGATACATTTCGAACTGATATATGAAAAACAACAGCAATTATTTACAAACGCCCTCTTTAGTAGATCTTAAATTTAATCAGTTTACTGTGTGTAATCCCACAGAATCGTAAATACTGATTTAAGCCAAGGAAATTTAAAAGTAGCCAGTAAAAGCTGTAAATATTAATATTTATAAAACGCGTAGCCAGTCTTTTGGAAGTTCAAATTCCTTAGCTTCTGTGTGGATGGGGAGAGTCATCTTGGCTGGAATATCGATGGAAGGCCTCGCATCTACAGTTGTCTCACAAATAACTGAACTCCAACTATCGTTCGGCTTCCCTTCAAGTCTGTTTCTTACTAGAATCAAGCTCTTACTAGTTTGCTCCTGAGAAAGTTAGCTCCGGTCATTTCGAATCTTTTCCCATTTTTCTTGTCTCTTGTCTCTTGAACGTGAAAGTCCCAGCTAGCATTAATAAGCTGTATCTTCATGAATTCATGTGATCGGAAAGAAATCGCGCTGCCAGATAAAACACTGCAAAGGAAGGCGCGGGAAGTGCTTAAAGTATCGAAAAAGGCTGATACGGCCACGGGATTTATTGTGAACCATCGGTCTAAGAAAATATTAAGGTTATAATAATAATAATAATAACAATAATAATAATAATAATAATGTTAATAATAATAATGATAATAATAATAATAATAATAATAATAAGAGCTATCTTATGACGCATTTTGCAAAGCCTCAATGCGTTTACAACCATCACCAAGACACTAGATGGAAATTTACACAAAAGCTATAGGAATTAAAAATAGGAATTACTATGATAATATTAGCTAATAATACACTCTCTACAACCTTAGTAACTAAGGTTAAGAAATGTTGCTATAATATTCTATGTTTCTGCAATGCGTATAACAGCAGCCTGCGGCTACCGCTTTTATGGATGTCTATTACACCAATTTGCACCTCCATGGCTGCCCTCCTGGCCGAAAACACGTTTTGTTATCTAATCAATACATCCTCATTGCAGTTGATGCCAGTCCTACGCATGCACTGTTACCCCCGGGGCAGTTCATCTGATTATAGGGACTTTAAGAAGATAGTACGGCTACGGCTACAAGGAAGGCGCAAAACAAAAGGCTTAATTAACGAAGACAATCACTGCACGTGAACATGCACCAAACGGACCAGCTGGCCACCGTCGAGTCCAAAGTTACAACGTGAAAACCATTGCTTTGGGGTTCCTAGAGAACGTAAACGTGAATACACAAACTGTTCCGTTATTAGTTCTGTTTACAACCAGGGTCTGTAGTTTGCACTCTTTCATAAAAGAAAACAATAAGAAAGAATAGGTGGCAAACGAAAGAAAAGATGGTTTTCAGTAGACGTTGTCTGAGCTGTATCCGTACCAGCTTCTTAAAGTCCCTTATAATGACCTACCACGAATGTTTACTTTCCACTTTGGTCGTGAGTTCACCAAAGGGCGCAATAATAGGTTTAGTAACAAAAAATAAACATTTGACTGAATCGCCACTGGCGTAGTAGTGGTCTCAGTCACGTTTATTGTAAGGATAATCAAAGCGTATGTCGATGCAGTGGCCTAACCCTATGTTCTTATACTGTAAGCTCTGATATACATCCAGCCTTATGGCTTACTGATATACCATATCAACCCTTGTTGATCAAACTACATGTTTTAATAGCTTACTCGCCAACCTCTTTTTCAAAACTAATTTGCCAGTGTCCTATTATTAATTTGTGTTTGTTGGTAATTTGCGTGTGTGTGTGTGTGAGTGTTTGTTTGTTTGTTTGTGTGTGTGTGTGTGTGTATGTGTGTGTATGTATGTTTGTTTGTGTGTGTGCTTGTGAATAAGTAAGCTTATCGCTGCTTAATATATAAACCGCAGCCTTTGGCTGCAATGTTTTTAGTAAATAAAGTGATTATTATTACTACTATTATTAAACCGCATTATATAACCAACATTATGTATTGCATTTTGAAAATACTAAACATCCAGAGTAAAAATATTCTAACATAGATAAATATGTCTTTAAAGCTTTGCAATTTCTGAAAATGATGCATTTATTTTGCAATCATGTATTGAGGCCGTGTTCTGCAGACAGCAATCACAGCCCTCCCCCAAGCTACGCGGTCTAATTTCACCGCAAAGGCCAAAGCCAGAGTGGAGAATCTTTCTGCATGCATAGATATTCAGGGGAATGATACTCGAGCTCGGTGACTCATTGTAATACATGTAATGTTTTCAGTTTTTTGCGCAAAGTAAACATGCACTGAGTAAGTTAATATATCTTCAAATTGAAAAACAGTAAACGTTTATTATAACTGTTTAGCCGTTGTTTAGTAATATATAATCGTTTTAGCCCTAAGGCTTTTGAGGCAAATGCTGATTTTTGACCGAGTCCGAAATCAGTCATTTCGCCATTAGGTAGTTACATTTCAAATAAGGTCGTTGAAAGTGTGGCATCTAGATCTGGCACGACAACAAAGTACTGTACTAGCTCTTTTGCATTGAAAACAGGAAACAGGTGCATGCGCACAAGCAAAAACCTCCGAATACGTCTTAAAGACGTAAAGGAACAGTCGCTTTACGGCAATGCTGGTTTCTCTTCCTTCATATTCATGCTTTTTGCCATTCTAGCTCCCAGGGGGTACTCACCCATATTTTTTTGGGGGGGAGGGGTGCCGCCCAAGCCATCAAACCCTGACCCTATTTCAGACCCGAAACTGAAGAAATTTTCTATACCCTATTTCAGACCAAAATGCAGAAATCGATACCCTGTTTCAGACAAGATAAAACACACA